>JAQFZL010000899.1:0-12555 GCA_034695685.1 Galumna lanceata
TTATGCTATTCTGTTGGGTTAACAAATATAACATCACCAAGGTACTTTACCCAATTCATAAATGACTGTATAGATATACTGATCGCTGATCACAGTTTAAACACAAAATTATTTCGAAACTCTTATGAAATTGCAATCTATATATGCATTCAAATCGAATCAATGAATTCATTTGCGATAAAACTATCACTAATAAAATCACCGGAGAAACTATCGATTGAACACTTATTTGATTAAACAATGAATTTAAGATAAACTTAAAACAATTTCAAAAGCATTCACTTTATTGAAAGTTTGTCACTAATGTATTCAAACAAATTATTTTCAACTTTAAAGATGACTCAATTTATTCTAAAAATCCTGTTTTGAATAAGTATTTCATAAGGATATGAAAGTTAAAGAAAGAAAAGCTTTGGTCGATATCCCATATATCGGAGATAATCTAAATATTTACTTAATCGACACTCTGTTATATGTAATCAATCAATAGAAGTCTGTTTTTAAGATCATTCTTCATATTAAAGACAAGATTTCAATTATTTTTATTGTATAAAAACATATATTTTGAGTACAATTTTGAGTCTTTATTTAAACTCCATTTATCTCTCATATCATTGAAAAAATTTTATTTAAAAAAATTTAAAATAAAGTGTCGATCGATTCAAAAAAAAATGACTAAAAAGTTTTTTTTTGCAAAGAAATCAATATTAAGTGAAATACAACTCAAGTGAAGTTAACAGATATTCAATTATTTTTGTGAAAATTACAATCAATTTAAATAAATAACAATTATATTTATTGCAATAAATGATTAACAATAAGTTATTAAAACTGATTTAAGTAATTAAATATAGCATTAATTTGGACCACTTTTACAGCTGTTTCAGTCATTTGTCTACTGAATTCAATTACAGTTTTTTATTTATTATAAGAATAAAAACTATTTTTATAAAAAAGAAAAGTTTAAGGAAAGGCTAAATGTTTGGCGAAATGCGAGGGCAGAGGTCTTACGAAAGACATATAAAGTTAATTAAGATTCAGTTAATCGGAAAACAGGCCTTTAATTTAAATAAATTTTAATTAAAACTATTTGAAATGAAATGTACGTCGAGTCTGAGCAACAATTTCTTCAATATAAGTAAATAAACAAAAATGTATATAAAAGTTTGAGTTAACTATAATTTTGAAAGCATTTTCTTTGCATTTATAGAGTATTTAAAAATTTTGTCGCGAATTTTGTCCAAAAGCTTCAGATAAATAGAATTTTGGAAATTGTATTCATTCAGTCATTTCTCTGTTCAAAGTTTCCCAAACAAATCATTGGATATCACTATTGAATTGCTGTAAATCGAAACCAATAAACAATTCAAATGAGAAATAAATTAAATAATTTCTAATCAAATAATTATTTTAAAAAATGTGATTTTATTCTAAAATAAGAGAATTTGCAAAATTAGGGGAAATTATGAATTCAAGTTTGAAATTAAAAAAATGTTGAAAAAACTGATTTATAAAAACATGTAAACATTTATTTCTATTTTTTTAAAGAAAACCTATAATTAAATCAATATTTAGTGCTAATTATTTACTGCTGTTTGCATTCGGGGGGTTTCTCGCCGTCAGTGCCTTTCTTATGGCCGGTCTTACCTTTTTTCTTGCCGGCACTCTTCGGTGGCGAATAGTCTTCATCTGCATCTGAGTCTTCCTCATCTTCTTCTCCTAAATCACTTTCCTCTTCGTCTTCGTCGTAATCATCCATAGCTTCTCCGGTGAAGAAGAGGACAGCGCGAGGAACGATTGACTGTCGGATGATTTCTCCAATTTCCCAGTCGGCCTGAAGTAAGGCATGAGTGTCATCATCCAAATCGTCATCATTTTCAGGAACTAATAGACAACTATTAAAGTTTAAGTTAATTAACGAATATATACCTTCCGGAGGATCGAAGAAATTGAAAAACGAGTCATTCTTAATAGTTTTGGTGACAGTCCTGACCTGACCCTTAGATTTGTGCTTCTGTTTCTTAGTAACAGTTTTTTCGGTGATGTTCTTTCCTTTCTTCCAATCAATTTTACAGCTGTTGACAACATAATTACAAACCTATCCATCAAATACTAAGTCAATACATACCCCTTTCCTTTGACAATAGCTATGCCGTCATAATTCCAGGGGTCTTCTAAATCTGCATCACATTTAAGGTCATACTCTTTGGTTAAGATTTCATTTTCGAAGTAATCGTTGGGTGCGAACACGAACTCCAGTTTAAAGCCCTAAACAATCAATAGATTAGAAGAGCTTTCAATTAAATGACAGTCACTTACGGGCGGGTCTTTGTTTAGGATAACTCTAACGTCCTTCAAGTTCTGAAGAATGGGTTCGTCATATTCTTGTATATTCTCATTAATAATGTCCACATTTTTGAATATCGTTAACCAAAACTCAGGAATTCCTTTAATTTTCTTGTCTTCTTCTGTGTCTTCTTTCTTGGCTTCTTTAGGTTTATCTCCGGAGCCTTCGTTCTCTTCCTCCTCATCTTCAGATTCTGATGGATAGTTACACTCCTCATCATTTGGCTCATAGACAGCGGTAACGATGTCTGTCCTTTTCTTGTAAAGCGGTTCATATAAAAGTCCATATTTTACTTCCAATTCGTGAACTTCTTTAAAGAATTGGCCCTCAATTTTAATTCTCTCGATTTGGATATTCTTCAACGCTTTCACTCTTCGTTTGACGATATTGGGAAGTGTTTCGTAATAACCGGAAGGCATTCCAACCATTCCGGCCAACTTTGACTGCATCGCTGCCAATATCTGTGGATTATTCATGACTTGAGCCGTTAGAGCCCCCACTAAAACAATCAATTATCAGATTTTTATGGCATAACATTATTATAGTCTAGTCTTACACTGCTTTTCATCCACTTTTGAGGAATCCATATCGACAGCCGTGTTATCAATTAGTGGTCTGAAAGACATTTATAAGATAATTGACAATAATTTCAAAGGAAAAAAGACTTACTGTTTGTCTCCCATTAATACTCTAAACGCTAATTAACTTCTAAGTACTTAACGACACAACAAATGAACTGTAAATTAAAAAAAATAAAAAATCAATGAAAAAGTGATGAGTAGATGAATGGCGCCAATTGTGACAACACGTGACAACTAATCTTCAAACAATTGACCGAAAATTTAATTAAACTCGAGTTTAAAATACTGTCACTAATATTTGAGGACTAAAATATGAAAAACTAAAACTAAATAAAATTCAGACAAAAAAACTTTTCAAATCAAATAACGATTAAAAGTGAAATCAAACGAAAAAAATAGTTAAATACCTTCTCTTCGATCGCGACTGCAGTCAATGCTATGAAAGAGAGTCTCAAAGACTGAAACCAATCAAAAGCACAACAAACGACTCGAAGGGAAGAGGAAACCACTTTTAAACTCAAATATTACTTTACATAAACTACGTATAAAACTATTCTCAATGAGTCATAATTCAATTCTGTGCACAGAATAGAACAGACAGTCATGTGCTAATCAAATGACATAAAGTCAAAGTGGTTGTGTCGGTGATAACCCTTAATCATATATTTGTCCAAATTTACGATTTATATCTCAGGATATGAACTTTGATTGCGATAACACTAAAGTTTAATATTTTTTATCAATTTTTCAATAAACAATTACCAAGGTCGTTCATTTCTCAATTTCATGGTTATACTATTTTTAAGGCATTTATGCTTCAAAAAAAAGTTAACTAATTTAAATAAATGTAATATTAATTTGGTTGGGCTCTGATCATAAGCCTGGCAGATGACAATTGGCAATAGCCAAGGTAAACCACACACTCACAAAATGATTCATTTCCTCAACACAAATAACCCAATGATCTCATTCATCAAATTCTTCCAAATATATAAACTTTTATCTTTTTTTTTATATAAACTTTAATAAAAGTTTTGGAAAAATTAGTTTTTCTAAATTCAAGGCTTTTTCATAATTTTTGGTAAAAATTATAAATTTTAATAAAACGAATATTGACTTTATTTCCTTTATTTATAAAATATATTATTAATTGTTGTTAATTTAATATTGAATTTCATTAAAGACTAAAATTAAACAATATTTGGCACAAAGTAATGGAATATTCAAAGGAAGTGATATATAAAAATAAAAGTAATTTATTTGAGGAAATTTTTAATTATAAAAATCACAAAAAAAAGTTAATTTTAATTCCATTTATTTTAACATTTAATTAGAAAAAGATTCGAAATAAATGTTGAGATTTTCGGGATAATCAAAGAGTCTATTACTTTGAATGCTTTGTTCACATCTTAAGCCATAGAGTCGGACATCAAATTTCTTTCCATTTCTTTGTTTCGCCATTTTTATGATTTCAGCCAAAATAGTGAACAAATAGTTTCTATCGTTTACTACAAAACAATTAAGTCTAAAGAACTGAATTTGTTGTAAAATAGAGAACAACTGATGATTAGAACAGTTTAAAGATTGGCCCAAATCTAATGATACCAAACTATTCATTTGGGAAATATATAGGAAACAGAGTCGAAGACAAATTTGACAATTATTTAAAGTAAATAAATTGGTGTTATTATTACATCCGCACACAAACATACTCTTCAAATATAAATGTTTGACATTCGGGAAGAGTTGCGGCCAATTAAACATAAATTGTGGCTTTAATTCAATGTTGAATAAACTCAAAGAAACCAACGATTGAATACTTTGGGTAAATGATTTGAAATTCAAGGGTTTGTTACAGATATGAGGATCTTCTGACATACACCGATATGTGCGGTGCCCGATATAACCCGAATGATTGTATCGAAATTTCTTTAGTTTTGTCAGATTTGTAATCAATGCCAGCGCTTCCGTTGTAAGAGAGCTGTGATTATATGTAAATGACTTTAATTCGGATAAATTACTGCAAATGAGAGCAAACTCTAGATTTTGGTCTTTTCTATCCCTAAAACCTTCGACTTTAAAATGAATGTCAAGTTCTTGTAAATGTCTTCCGTTGCCATTAATTAGAGCTAACACTTCATCCGTATATAATCCATAAGAATAAGAGATCTTTAGTTTAACCAAATTTGGACCCAAAGCGGAGAATATTTTATGTAATGATCTTCGGGGGTAAACAATTGTCAACTCTTGGAGTCGATGGAGTTTTGAGACCAAATCAGCCAAAGTTTCGACTAAAATGTGTTGATTTAATCGACATTCGATTTGAAGGGAAACTAAATTATCAGATAATTGGTCTCCGAATGACATCCAATTAAAGCTGAGATAATTGCATCGATAATCCATTAAAGATATTGAAGACAATTTGGGATATCTTTTGAGAATCCATTCCATCATTTGATTATTAATTGTGATATTATTGTCGAACTCTAAACCTCTTATTTGTCTAAAATTTGAAATCAATTGAACCAAACATTTGTTTTCGTCATTAAATTTGATTCCGATTTTACTCAAATCGATACGATTTTTGTTGTCTTTGTTTACAAAGACATCCAATTCATTGCCATAAGTGTTGACAAATTGAATCGACTTTTCTTTTGCCAAAATCTGATCAATACATGTCTTGAATTGTTTACTCACTAATCTTAGACTCAGTTTTCGAGTCAGCGGTAAATGTGAGACAATTCTCTCAATTATAGTGTCGTCTAATATTTGTGAAGACATTTGAATCGTTTGATCACTATTTGTGTCCAAATTATCTGATGTTTTCATTTGTTTCGAATTCAACATAACTTCAATCAAATGTAAAAAAAGTATAACTATTTTTCAATAAAACAAACAAAAAGATATTGTTTTTCATAACTGAAACATAAATCCATTTCATTAAACGATTACTTTTGATATTCACTCAACTCTTAAACGATATATCGATTAACTCATTACTAGAGAAGAATATTCCTCACTTTCTTTCACTTAAATTTTAATTAATTGTCAATAAGTCATTAGATTCCAAAAATTTCATATAAATTGTCTCAGAGTTTATATTTATATACTTATATTTTAGTCATTACTTCAACTAAATTGAGTTCATTTATCGTTGAGATTTTATTTATTAAAAATTACAAAACCATTGGTTTCTTTCCATAACTTATTTAAGTTGAAATCCAATAAAATTATTTAAATATAATTCCATTTATAGAGTATTTATGTTTAATCAATAAATTAAAATTGAATTAATTATTGCAAAAAATTAACTCCAATTCAAGTTTAAACTTTCATTTAACTAAAGTGTAAAACTCGTGAAAAATTTCCAAAATTTTTATAATTCTGTTATTTTCTTAAAATCTTAAATCAATCCTTTGAATCATAGCTTATTAATAATCCATTCAAATATAAATCATTGAGTTTTCGTATATTTAGTTTATTCTGAGTCTTAACTCATCCTAATGTGATGTCAAAAGTTTATTTCCTGAAAAAAACAAACCATTAGAACCTTTGAGACTGTCTGAGTGGTGTACTTTTCATTTATTTGTGAATATGTTTTAAGTTTTATTTTATTTAAATAAAATTTTATTATAATTAATAGTCGTTTAAGAATTTTAGTTGAAATTTGTTTAAATGTTTCGCTCAAAGAGAAGACTGAATTTATTATTGAAGAGATCATCAAAAGGCTTATGTCATCAAAACATGTCTTCAAAAGAGATTAACTCTAAACTCTGGAAAGATTCAGACGAAAGTTTGTCATCGTTTTCATGTAATTCTGAAGACATTTTAAAAGAAAACTCTGAGTCTTCTGATGTCAATATCTTCGAATCATTAGAAGAAATCAACGAAGAAATCGATGAAGAAATCAACGAAATCGTCGAAACCAATTGTTCCGAATCTAAAGAAAAAGCTTTGGAAACTGAAGGCATGGAAGAAACTATTTCGGGGATCAGTTCATTAGTTGATCAGTCCATGGCTTTACTCATTAAAAAAGGTTTCAGTTATAATGTGATGGTTGTCGGACAGTCAGGAGTGGGCAAATCAACACTTTTGGAGTGTCTGTTCAACATAAGTCTCAACAATAAACAGGAGATGACTAGAGCTGTGAAAAGCCTTATGTCGAGAAATCTTCATTTGATTTATGCGAAGGAAATATCAAATTAAGATTAGGTTTGGTTGAGTTAAAAGGTTTGGGACATCAAATCGATTATACGAGCGGTGAAACACTGGAATCAATTAAAGATTATGTCGAACAACAGTTTCACATATATCTGACTGAAGAACAAAAAGTGTTCAGACAATTAAACCCTAATAATGACACTCGAATTCATGTCTGTTTATATTTGATACCATCAAAAGGCTTACATCCATTTGATTTGTTGGCGATGAAAGAATTGGGGGATCGAATCAATTTAGTGCCGGTCATCACAAAAGCAGATACTTTGACACCACAAGAGTTGCAACAATTGAAAGCTCGAGTCTTATATGAAATCAAATCAAACGCCATTAAAATGTATTATTTGCCAACCGATGAGTCCGATGTCAGTGAACTTAACTCAGAAATTAATTCAAAAATGCCTTTCGCTGTCATAACGAGCAAACAAAGGGTTGGCGTCGGGAATCGATTCATACGAAGCAGACGATACAAATGGGGAATACCTAATGTCTTCGACGAAAATTATAGCGATTTTGTTCGACTCAGAGATATGATTATTCGTAGAGATATGGCAAATCTCAAACACAATACCATAAACCACTACGAAATATACAGACAAATGTTTTTGCAAAACTCAAATCCGTCTGACAATCAAATTAACAGTAATGCCATTAATGGTATTCACAATTAACTCACAACTAATCAAAACAGCCGGCAATCAATGGTTTTAAAATTATAAACTTTTTATTCTATTTTTCTAATTGTTATTAACACAAATAATACTTTTAATTGGGTTTAAAAATCGATTTCAATAAATTTTATACTAATTTTATGCGTCATAATTACTATTACTTAAATGAAGTGTCAAATGTCTAAACGGCTTTGAATAACATCATCGGCCAATATATTATACAAATCACTGCAAAAACTAAAGGGAAAAGTATTCTGGAATAGGCATCGATTTTCATAGGAATATATTCTGGTTTATCAGGGTGAGTCGGCACAGGAGTTATCTTCTCTAACCAATTCACTATAAGAGAAGTTAGTGAATTTAAAGAATTATTGTCCACTTCTTTCGCAGAATTATTTGGTTTAACCACACATTTCTTTGTTATTCTTTTGTTGGGCTGAAAGGCATTCAAATATGGATTGATTTTCTCCTAAATTCAGATAATATTAAATTAAATGACATTATTGTTAACAAATACCCCATAAATGGTTTCTGAATTGATTTTTGGAACGAAAAGTCTTTGTTTTTGTTTTAATTCTGAATTCCTTCTAAACTTTTGGAGGACATTGAGTGCTCTTTTCTTAACTTCTTCGTTATGTATCATATGATGGTAAACGTGGTCAACAAGAGTGCACTGAACCATCTGTGCGGCCACAAATAACATACACATTAGCATCCATTTGTCCATTTCCTTGTAATTAAAAAATAGATAAATAATTTGTTGAATACTATTTTGGATTTATGTATCGCACAGTTATGTATGAAGTCGGGGGTAGATTCGATCGGACGTCATTGAATTGGGTGACTAAAGCCAAGAGCGCTGTTATTCCAATCGTAACCCTCTCTGATGTTGAGTTGAGTCCCAACCAAAATGTGGTGAATGTAATAAAAACTATAAGAATACTGGGAGTATACACTCCAAACATCTTATTCGCCAGTTTTCTATCGAACACCATATTTATGATCAAGGTTGAATATTCATCTTTAAATATTTAGGTTTTAATAAATTTTATAATTTAATAAACTTTTTTTGTTGTGATATTTGATTATTTTCATTCACATGATTTACAGGACATTCATTAATGTATATTAAGTTGAACATGGTCAAATTTAATAAAAACCAAAAATTTAATTGTTTAAATAAACTACTTTTCTATTTTATTTTATTAATTTTATTCCAAATCAGTATTTGATATAAAACTGAATTTCATTAAAAGTGAAATTTTAATGAATTTATTGTATTATATTATATACAGTATATATAGAAAGCATAGCAAAAGTCTCAACTTTAGAGGAAGTATTAGTGGGATATTTTTAAAATGTCTTACCGTCAAAAAGTTTTACATTAGTTTCGTTTGTAGTCACTTGAAGTTCGTGTTCTAAAAGCCTTATGTCTGGGTTTTGTTCAATAGTATAATTGGACCATGATAACTTTACTTTTTTCGTGTTAAACGCAACTATAAATATTCAGAGCGGAAACATTATATGAGAAACAAAAGTTATATTAAAGTACAGCTTCTCAATTGAACTTGGCACTTTTGAGTGTCAATAGGCGCGTCTTCAAAGTTCATGGGACACGACACTGTCGATTCATATCTGGCCATGTATTCCATCTTACATTCTATAGCATATGTTTTAAAATTAAGTAAATCAATTAACTGACTGATTGAACCCAATTTAAAATAAATGGTTAACCAAATATGCTTAATGATCATATTTCATTGATCTTGTTCATTAAAAAAAAAGTCTTTCCTATTTCAGAGATAACAGTAATTCTATTTTTATATTTAAATAAAATTAAATTTAGACTAAGTTTAAAGTAGACTAGGTTAGATCTCCAAAAATGTGATTAAATAAATTATTTGAATTATTATTTGTGTGAATCATACCATTTGGTGTCTCAATAAAATACATGGAAAGAAGTGCGGTGTCGATCGAATCTGACTGTTGTTTCATAGTCTTACAGTTGGCTACCATTATGTCGGGTAACCAAAACAGTTGAAAGTATTCGTTATGAATCGTTAATTTGTTAGTGTTGTTCACATTCCCTAAACTAACATTTCTGCCGATCAACGATTGCTTATAAGTATCGCAATCGCTATCATATACCGTCCAAAACATCTTATAATAAAAGTCAAGTCTAAAGTCCTAAACATTAAATTTTAAAACAAATTATTTTTTTTCATTTGAACACAAAATTATAAATCATTTAACGATATAAAACAAACCATATTGACATCAGAAATTGAGTTAATGTCATCAATGTAAAATATCATTTTTATTTGAACTGGTTCAGTACCTTTCACTTGATTATTATTAAATTAAAATTATATAATATTGTATCAGTAAAATCATAATTAAAACATACATGGTACTCTTTTAATCGATTCCCTATCTTTTGTCAATTCTTCACTACTCTTCACTTCTAAACATTCAAATAATTTCAATATAAGAATTTTAGCAAGATTAAATTAAACATTATTACCTGTTATGTTACCAGTCTCATTAACTTGAATCTTATTTGCTTCTTGATACATCTTGTCGAGGTCAGTCCATACTATACATTTATCTGAAGACTTTACTCCATTTATTATTAGAATTATCGGTAAAAAGTAAACCATTAAACAAATGGCAAAACTGTTTGAGTCCAACATTTCTTTAGAACAGACTTTTATGGATTAAATAAATGTTTGAGAACTTGAATTCTTAATAAAATCAAGGTTTTAACGGAAAGGGGACAGAATATTCTGACCCTCAATAGGAATATCATTTTTTTACTAATAATAAAACATAAAAATAACTTCACTATAATATAGGAAATAAAAGCCAATAATAGAGAATACAAATCACTGTTAAATGTTTTGTTTTGTCGGTAATTCAACACAAAAAAGTAAAATCCTTTGTAAAGGTTATGGAAATTACTAATTAATGGTTCGCGTGACTAAAATTTCCCGATAATAAAGTTGATATTTAAAATTTACTTCACTTCATTTCAGCGATGGGTGAGGGGGTATTTGGGGTACCCCTCAAAGACGAAAAATTGTTGTATAAAAATGTGATAGAGTCTGACCACGAGCCTAATTTTCTTATTTTTCAAGCTAGGTGAAAATTAATATTTTTCCCGAATTCTACACACAATAAGTCACAATATTTCAAATAAAAAGTCAATTTATGTAAATAAGAACAAGAATTTTTTTAAAAGCTGTAATTTAAAGTTAAAACTTTGCCCATCCCTGACTTTATTTAAAATGTGTTTTACTATAATTTCACTTCAAGTTCCTTATAGTTTATTTTTCACTTCTATATTGACGTAATTTCATAATCAAATAATTGAATGTATCAAGAATCAATTTTATTAAACTATAGTTATTATACTATTAAGCATTATGCAAGATTAAATTGGTTTCAAATTCAAAAAGGTTACAAAATATTTCGTAATACGTTATGTGTATAATATTAGACTTATTTAAAATATAAGAATTTACCAAATATTTAAAGTTTTGGATTGAATTAAGTTTAAAAAACATTAGATTTTGAATTATTGTTCAAAAATTATCTGCAGACTGCAGTACACTGAATACATATACAGTTTGACCTCGGTTCTACCATTTTTTTGTTGCTGGGCAATTCACCTGGTAGATTAGAATTATGGTAAAACTGAGTTATGAAGAAAACAATAACTCTTTGATTTATTCACAGATTTAATTAATAAATATTAATATTTATGTCTTTTAAAATAAAAGTAGTTGTCTTTGAAACCGTCCTTAAATATTGAAACAAATAAAAATGAATACAAAAAGTTTTATTTACGTAATTAATTGATTATAAAATTCAATAATAATAATAATAATAATAATAATAATAGGAAAGAGAGTGGCACAATGGTTAGAGTGAACGAACTTGGGCTGAAAAGCTTGGGCTCGATTCTTGTGTGTCCCCCAGTCATAAGACTCCACTCCATTCCATTGATTATTCTATTCGTGCCTTAGATTTCTCTGCTCTCTGTAGATGTCTCTGTAATCGAAGATTTGTTAAAACTGAGTCTGGTGAAACTGAGACCTTTTAATTTTGAACCTCTCATAGAAATAGTCGGTGCTTTAATTTCACCTTGTAAAATCGAGTTTCTGGTATTATTGAATCTGTTATGAGTGAGGTCTAACAGTATACTCATATTTGCTTATAGCAGATAAAGAGATTTTCAAATTGAAAGCTAAAATAATGTTTATAATTTATTTTAAATTCAAAAAGAATATTGAGGAAAGTGTTAAATTATCATAACTAGAAAATCATAACATAACATTTCTACCCATATGTGCAATGGATATCGCCAACTACAATGTAATGAACCCACTTATAAGCTTATGTTAATAATCATAATTCGGATATAAGCAGCTCTATATTGCATTGATATAAGAAATAGTAAAGCCTGAAAATTAAAACCGTTCCTCAACTGTTAATCATTTGAGAGATAGAAAATCAATGACTAAATTTTAATAAAACTAATAAGAAATTCAACTAAAATTTTATACACAAAAGTAAAGTTAATAAAAGTTCTTAGCATTAGTATACTTAACAAATATGGAGTTTAAGCTTAACAATGAATAAATGTGTTTCACTTTTAATTGGTGAGTATATGAAAATCATATTCATTTTTCTAAAAATTATTAATGATTTCTATTTAAATATATTTATTCTAAAA
>JAQFZL010000900.1:0-12544 GCA_034695685.1 Galumna lanceata
ACAATTATCCGTTTCTGAAATAATAATAATAATAATGATTGGAATAATAATAATAATTGTCACTCAATTGAAGTAAAACAGTTTTTAAGGTAAAACCATCACTAAATGTAGAGTTAATTGTTTTTCAATAATTCCGATAAGAGTTTAGTATTCGTTTTAAAAAAATAAATTATTATTAAATAACTATTAGACTGTGTTTTACAGAAGATATAATGTGTTGAGCCATTAGAGAAGAGCGGTTGGGTCGGCACTGTTTGTTCAATTAAGTATTGAAGCCGTGTATCTCTCAGTTGGTTAGGCGTATATGTCATACAAGTTCTTCCAATTTATTCTCATTTATGATATACAAGTTCTATACCATTGATGGCTATCTTATAATACAACAGAAGCTCACACACAGAGAGAACTCATATTCACAAAACATAAAAAGAGTGTAGAGTTAACTGAAAAGGCATTACTTTCGGCTCATCACTGGTGGGCGCAGTTATGCAAAGAAAATGAAGTTCTGTTTTCTTATATAAATTTACTTAAATGTAAATATTCGTCTCACGAATCACTAGAATTACTCAAATAAGTAAAGGCAGTACTATTTTTCTTTCCTTTTGTGCAGACAATTACCCATTAATACATTATCGCCTCCCTATCCCTATCCCCATCCCTTTCGCTCGATATAATACTCATTCATTTTTTTCGCTTTATTTTCAGTGAATTTTATTTAAGTTATTACTTGACTTCCATTTGTCTTATAATCACTGCTTTGATGGCAACTCTTATTTAATTTTATTGTTTTAATTTAATTTTTGTCTTAACATTTGTGGCAAAACATTGAAATAGAAGAAGAGCTCAGATAATGATTTTTGTATTCACTTTCGAATTCTTATGCAATTTAGCGCTAATTTAGTTAACCGTTCAATGATTTTCTAATAGAGAAATGCAGTTCTCTTTCTCGACGGTTATAAATATCTGCAATTCCTTTGAGTTGATCCGCACTCAGTGAATACCAGAGAAGTGGCGAATTCAAAGCTAGAGCTCATTCTCACAGAATTTTTCCCATTGATTTATCTTTAATTTTATTATAACATAAGAATTATCTCCACTTTTATCCACTTTTCCTCTCTTTCTATTCGTGAAATCAAATTAGATCTCTAATAAATACTTTAATAAATACTTAATTTTAATGAATGGATGTCCGCATCGCTATAACTGTCGGCAAATGTAACTCATATTTCACTCTTTTGTCGGAAAACTGTTTAAATATTAATTTGAATTAAATTCATTTCAAATTCATTCATAACTATTGAATGATTCAATCAATTTCTGTGTCGTATTTGAACTTCAAAAGTAATAAGTTATTACTAATAACCAAAAATTTAATTAATATTATTTGAAAGAAAGGTGACCTAGATAAATTAATACTAAGAATTTACTTTTAGACATTTTGATGCTCAGCATATGTCCATATCCTTTATATTCAATTTCTTTTGTTAGGCTTTATTCGAGGGAATGTATTATTGATGACTTGAAGTCTTTAATATTTCATTCTGACTAATATCAGATGAAAAACAACAAAACAATTTTTACTATTCATTCGCCTCTTTTTCATTGAACTTCAAATTTCTTCAAAAATTATTCTTAAATCTATTGAATATTTAAGTGAAAAACACCAAAAATGTGATGTTTTTCCGACAACTAATTATTCATATTCTTATTCTTTTGCTCATAAAAAGCCTTAAGTTTTATATATTTTTACTCAACCATTAAATATCAGTTTTATTGGATTAGAGAATAACTTTAAAACATTTTTTATATTTTAGTCATCATTTGATCGTTATTTGAGTAATAAAAGCGAAGAATATTCTGAACAACATTTGCATTCATTGTTTGCCCTCAAAATTCAATTAAAGCGAATCTTTTGTTTTTTTGCATTAATTACTACTAAAGGCAATACTTAGAAAAATTATTCTGTTCTTTAGCCTCGAAAACTCTTCTAATCACTAATGATGTGCTCTTCAGTCAAGGAGTTAACAAAATAATTGTATAATTTTTTTTTATTTCTCTCTATTTTTCAATTTATTTTTTCATTCATTTAATAATTTCATAATTCTTATGACTACAGAAGTATTTCATTTTCTTTGGCTTTTAAGAGCGAAAACCACTTACTTTTTCAACCCTTAAATAGCGTTCAAAATGTTCTCAGAATTAATAATATGTAATGACTTTCAACTCATATTCTAAACCTCTTTAGAAATGTTGATAAAAGTGTTTCAAAGTTTGAATTTTATTTCCTGGTCTCAGATCTAAAATCGTTATTATTATTGTTATTATTTTATTTTCAAATTTATTTCTCAAACTCTTCGATATATTTAACTTTTGGACGGATTTTTATTCGCAAATGTCAGACAAATGACTAACATTTATCCCAAACATTGCTTTCGTTTAAAATAAGTATTCCAACAGTTTTTTTTGAATATCTCTTTATTTAATCAAAAAGCTATTCGTTTAATGAATTATAAATTTATTGATTAATACTAATTATTAGTCAAAAGTAATGCAAACATAAAAATTTGATGAAAATTCCGCCCAAATGTAAGCTTTGAGTTCCTTTTATTGCATCAAAAGATAGTTATTTGGCAAAAGTCACGACAATCAGCTCTATCTTTGACTGAATACAGAGTTAAGGCCCACATTTCGAGCCATTGCTTAGTTTGTTTGACATAAGATTAGAGACAAAAGTGTGAAAAACGACTATAGGATAGAAGTGTTAGAAGTGCTTCACATAAAAAGTGGTGTTTAATCGTCTGTTTTATCTCAAGAATCTAAATATCGATTCTATTCTGAATGTAAAGATAAGAAGTTTGGTCTGTTTTGAGGACAAACAATAAATGCTGTGATTTTCTCGAATGTCTCATAAATTATTAGAATAATTTGCGGAAAACCATTTGCTTTTGATTTCTTAATCTTTTTAATTGATATGATTTGAATAGAAAACATAATTGAATTAAAAAATGAGTAATAAATTAGGTTTTATTATTCAATTTATGAAATATTTTATCAATTTGTCATTCGATACGATCTTTATTTAGATTTTTTGTTCAATTTTAGTCTTATTTGAGTTTTAAAAGGAATGACTAAACTTAAGGGCGTTGAATGTATTGATGGCATTACAATAGATGTGAATCTTTCTTATGATTATATACTCATATGATTTGAACACTGAATAGACTGTTTTGTTGCTAAACATAAATATCAGACAACTTTTAGATAGATTACTATAATTTATAAAAATGAAAGTCTTGTGAATTATATTATTCATGTCTTTGTCTTCTATTCGGTTATCATTAGTTGTGATTATTTAGTTTCCATTATTTCTTATAAGTTATAGATTTTTTGGTTTTTCCAACAAATTCAGGTTATCTTTCAAATGGGTTCTGATTTATTGGTATTGAAATGAATTGTTCTGTTCGAGTGCTGTGCAATTCCTTCGATATTTTTTGACGTCAAGTTATTAATCAATTCTTGAGAAAAAATAGTATCAAAACCTTTCTCTCAGACACACTCACTCTCTCTTTCTCTCTCTTTTTCTATTTTTGCTTATTTTTATTGACATTTAAGAAAAATATATCGAAATAAATGGAATTCTAGAAAATAGTTCATTAGTTTGACTTTAAGAGGATTTTTATTGAAATGCTATTTCATTGCGTTATTTAAATGACTGCATAAAAATGAATTTCTGGTTAACTGAAAATCCTTTTTATAAGTTTTGTTCAGCTCTCGACTGTTGTAAACATAAGTTATTCATACAATAAGACCATTCATACAATCGATTCCAGTATTTGGAGTTATTTTTCAACGATTTGGGTTAAGTTGTGTGTATTGTGTGAACCAATACTTAAATCCATTTGGCGTTAATCCCAGCCCTTTATAACACTCGTATTGTCAAAGATTAATATTCTTTCGTGTCTTCTATTTAGACATCAGTTCAATGACACGAATCGACAATTTCTTTGGCACTTCTTATTATGCAAACCAATGGTCTCCTTTTAGTCAGAATTTTTCAAATCCAGAACTCATTTCTTGAATATTTGAGCACATATTTCAAACATAGAGTCCATATGTTTGAAACGATCAAAAAATGCAAATCAGGAGTTGTTTTGGTTTTAAAACTAAATAAAACATTTTTCCAGGAAATGATTGACTCGTTTTAAATATGATTTTGTTTTGTTTTAATTTTTTGGCTTAATTTTCACCCTTTAATTGATTATTCTTTCAAATCATTAATCAAAGACTTTAATTATTTCACTATAATAGTCAGTTGTGTCACTCAAATGGCTTTATGTGTCGGTCTGTGACCGACCGCTTCTATTGTCACCATATATACCAACTCTTTATTCAAATGAAAATTTTATTTTTTCATAATTCTGTCAATTCTTGACATTAATTACGGAAAGATTTATGCGTTTCTATTGTAAAGCACTCCAATTGTCATTATATGAGAATAAGAATAATTTCACCAAGATCATTAAGTGCAATGTAATGTATTAAGTTTGCACTTTTCATATACTAAATGATTGCATAAATTTCTCTGGAAATCTCTTTTGAAAATCAGTTTAATTAAAGCAAATATTTTTTTGTTGTTAAGCATTCCCTGCAAACAGTTATTAGGATTATTGTAATTGAATTTGAAGGCAACAAAGAATCCATTTTCATTTAGTAAATCGATATAATCTTGGCATATAATAATGACCATATTATTAATTTTATTCATTTTCTCCAAATATTTTCCTTTATCTCTGATTTTCAGCAAAAATTTTTTTGATATATTTATATATATTTTACTATTTCTGTGAAAACATTATATAAAATATTTCCGTTTCGTTCAATAAAAATGTCTTTTTGTCAATACTTTAGGATATTTTTGTATTTTATTCGGAAACCAAATATTCTTTTTTATATAAATCCGAAGATATGAACAAATTCTTATTTATGACGATTGGTATTAATGGTATTAAATTGTTGTGTGCTTTTCAAACAGATAGTACGCCATGGATTTCCATATCAACCGACGGCTCTGGCCTTCGATCCAATCCAGAGGCTGATAGCGATTGGCACCAAAAATGGATCGCTTAGAATGTATGTCGATATCAATAACTTTTTATTTTGATTATTCCTTTATTTTATTTTTGCATTTATTTAAGCAAATGTTATCAAAACAAATGCTTTTAATTTTAATTAAATTTTTTTGCAAATATTTATCAAAACAATAGAAATAAATTATTTGTTTTCAACCATTTGTCGAAATTACTTCAATTAATTTGATTACCTTTTGGTAACACAGATTGGGTCGACCCGGAGTCGAGATTCACGTTCAACACATACCTGAATATGCAGTGCTTCAAATTATTTTTCTCATAAATGAGGTCTGTCTTAACATTTGTCTTAACTCGTTAATTGTGATTAGCTCTGAGTCGAAAACATTGTGAAAAATGAAGCCTTTAATGATCTCTGAAAGAATGATAGCGAACACCATTGAAACTATGCCTTTATTGCAGTACAAGAGCTTAGATCGATATCATTGAGTGCTTCTTCATATCCATTCCCTTCTGTGGATTGTTTTATTTTTAGAGTTCAAATGTATATGAATTTTCAAATAAATAAAAATGTATTTCCTTTTCAAATATAGGGATCACTTATAACAGTGTGTGCAGACGATAGCCTACATCTCTGGAGTTTGCGTTCAAAACCTCCCGAAATAGTCCATTCACTCAAATTTCAAAAGGAAAGGTATATATCTATAAATAAATATATATTTCTTTTCCTTTTTTTCACAATTAATATAAGACAGAAAATTCTGGTGATATTTTGCCATTTTTGCCCCTTTGGCAGAACATGGAAATTTTGGTAGAGAACTAAGCTAGAATAATTTGATTAGATAAAGGCGAGACTAATTTAGATGAGTTCTCGTTTGAAATAAGTATTGACCTGTACTGTACTGTAGGTTTCATTTAAATGACTTACTCATACTATAAGTGAAGCCCTTCAGCGCTTTCATTAATGTTTTGAGAGTTGATGTCATGTTTTGGCGAATGACTCGCTTTTTCTTTATTCTCCAAATATATTGAATGGAGTAAATCGTATTAATTGATGATATTGTGTGGCCGTCCATAGGATAACATTCTGTCATTTGACGTTCCAAAGCAAATGGTTATACATCGCCACTGAAAGAGGAAACGTTCATATCGTTAATATCGAGTCTTTTATGCTCTCCGGTTATATAATCAATTGGAATAAAGCCATCGATTTGTATGTCTTAACACATTTATAACACTTTTGTTTGACTGAAAAACTTAAAATGAACTCCATTTAACTCATAGGTCTCGTAAGACTCATCCGGGAGGTATAGTACATCTCAGCGATTGTCCCATCGATTCAAATAAAGTAATCTTTTTGTGAAACACTTTTCGAGCAACAAATCAGTCAATGTTTTCAACAAAAAAAAATTCTTTTTTATTTATAGCTTTGAGTTATAATAAAGTCATGAAATCAGTTCAAACACTGTTTTCTCAATAATTTTAATCAAAACTAAAGTGTTTTTAGAACTTAACTTTTTTTGGACAATACATGTGCTCGTAGTTTACAATTAGTTGAGTTGAAGTGATGTGTTATTAGTGTACAGAAGTGAAGCCTTAATTGTTAATGACAGCTAATATAGCGCCGACACTAACGTTATTAACTCAAATCCTGTCATAAGATTGTATTAACGAAAGCCTAACAAATATACTTCTATTTTCTAACTTATTTGACATATCTTTTAGATTAATCCACAGTTTTGTCTCTAATTAAGTTCGAGTGCGGATTATTTGCATCACAAGACTATAACCTTTACTCTGAAAAGAATTTTTTTTCTTTTCAGTGAAGAATTGATTCATTCTTAGAAAGCATTCATTGACTGAAAATCATTTTTTCTTCTTTTATATTGTGTTTGAAAATTGATGACTTCTATACTAATGACTCATTAAATTTTAGTTACTATTGGGCTATGAATCGGGTTGTATTGTGTTCTGGGATCTACGCAACAAATCAGCCGACTTCAGGGTTTATTACTCGGAGGTATACTCTCTTTTATATAATCAATATCTTTGACTTTAGCTCAGAATATCGTCATTAAATTCATTTAAAAGTCAGAAATTATTGTCAAAACTTTTCTTTTCTTTTTTTTCGCTTTTATTACATTTCATATATTTTATGATTTTCACTCTTTTATTACATTTTTTTCGATTCATATTCTCATTTAATTCAATACCAGAATATGAGTCAACTGTAAGACTCAATGATAATAATCTGCACGAAATACAAATAAAGTAACTTTTGATCTCAAAGAAATAAAGCAGTGAATATACAATCAAAATATCGATAAATATTTTCTTTTCATTCTTCTCACCTCAACTTTTTAAATGAATTCCCTTTTCAAATGACGGGGCATTTAAGCGAATATTTATATTCCGAAATTTTTTTAAAAAAAATGTCATTTGTATTCGATTAGAGTTCTCTCTCTCTCTCTCTCTCTCTCTCTCTCTCCCTCTCTCCCTCTCTCTCTCACATTTATTTTTTTACTTTTGTTATATTTATAAAATTATTTCGATTCGTTTTAAAGCGATAAAAATGTATGAAAACTTCAAAAATTTGAATAAAAATTGTATTTTATTTATACTTTCATTCAGTGTTTGAAATCGATTTCATGGCATCACGAGGGAAGACAATTCCTTTGTAGTCATAATGATGGAAGTCTTACCACTTGGAACGTTAAGGGAGGCACAAAACCTGTCTCTACAGTTTATCCTCACTGTAAGCCAAGTCTTTATCTTTTTTTTTCGACTTTATTTTATCGTTAGATTTCGTTTTTAAAAGTTTGCATATCTTTTGAAATAAATCACAAAAAAATTGACTGAATTTTGTTGTTTGATTAACAGCCAAATCAGGAAATGATCTCAAACCAGAATTATGTAAACCTATTTATAAGACCGAATGGCGGACTGTCCGAATGGGCGACTCATTCATTGTATTCTCTGGCGGTTTGCCAACGAACGGCTCAGGTCAGGCACAGACCAGTACTCAGGCGTCACCATCACAGCCATCGCAATCATCTTCAATTCACTCTCATTTATCCAAAACGAATGGAACTCAAAGTCTTACTGTAATTCACGGAAAATCTACGACTGTTCTCGAAATGGAAGACAATATCATTGATTTCATTACATTATGCGAAACACCGTATGAAATGGAATTCAGTGATCCGTACGCTATTGTCGTTCTTCTACACAACGACTTAGTAGTTGTCGACCTCTTGAGTCCCGGGTATTACAACTTTTCTTATTTCTTTTATATTATTTATCAAAACAATCATAAAGTAATCGCAGAATTGTTTCCCAAAAGACTCGATTCGCGAAAGCATTACATAATTATTATACTCTATTTTGTATACATTTCTGCAAATCTTAATAATCCTTTCCTTTATTGGACGTCAATCTTCTTAAAGCTATCCGTGTTTTCAAAATCCATATTCAATGGATTTACACGAATCGCCGGTCACTTATTGCTATTATCTGGCGGACTGTCCCACAGATATGGTTCACGCATTCTATTCTGTCGGACACAAATCTAACAAAAGGTCTGGTTTTTCCGAAAAAGAATGGCCTATCAATGGAGGCGAGTGGGGAACTCCATCTGTCAGTTATCCTGAAATGATAATCACTGGGTATTCACTTTAATTTTTTTATTTTATTTAAATTTGAAAAGATTTTAATTTATGAGATTATATGAAACGATTACTCCATTTATCAAATTCTTGGAATAAGTATTAGAAAAAGAGCTCAAAATTGGATGAATTTTAGTCCCAACGAAGAAGAGTTTCATATCTTTAAGCCTTTACTATATATAAATAAATCTAAAATTTGTTGAGACTCTCACTCACTTCCGAACTTAATTTAGTGGAACTCATACTAGTGCTAAGCAACACATATATCACGATTCATATACTTTTCTCATTTTCTGTCTTCTGATGAATCCGTTAACAATTTTCTCCTCTATTTTTCTTGTCTTAAATATTACTTAAAAATCTGTGAAAATAACATCACATTAAAAGTGACATAAATTTAAGTAAAATTTGAACCATTAATGCATTTTTGAAGCAAAATTTTATATAAATAATTAGTTGTCAAATGTATATATATTTGAAAAGATTCAATAATTATATTTTCTTAGTAGACGTGAAAACACACTTTACTGAGAATTTCATAAAATTTTAATCAATTTTTTCTTGTTTTTTGTTTCTCCATTTAATAAACGTTTTTCAGAGTCGATACCATTTCTCTAAAAATATGACATTCCTTTGAGATTTGAATTTTTCTCCACTAAAAGAAATTTCATTTATTTTTTCAAAAATTGAATTACTGTACAAATGATTTCTTAAAGAATTCAATCGATATTTTTTTGTGTTTAGTCATGCGGACGGTTCTATCAAGTTTTGGGACGCCTCCACAGGTATTCACATCTTTTTGGTATCCATTTTTTAGAATCATATCATAGAATCCTTTAGAAAAATCTTTACTCAAAATAAAAAACAAACAAATTTTTAACAAATTTTTGTTGAATTCATTGGATTTTGTTTTGGATTTCGGTTTAATAAGTTCTCTAACTTAAAACGCCTACAAAACCTCAAATTCAGTCAATATATACATTGAAATGAAATAAATAACTTTTCTGAAAACAAATTGAATTTCTAAGAATAAAAGGTTTTCATAAAATTGAAAATAATTTTCAAAAGAATGTCTTAAGACTTGTTTTTTCATTTGTTCTCATTTTTCCTTTTTTATAGTATTTGAAGAAATTCTGAATTCTTTTAAAAACTTTTGTTTCATTTAATATGAAAATACAATAAAATCTAAATAAGATTTAGTCTTCAAATATAAAGTCAGACTTTCATTAAAATTGCTTTCATTTCTTATCCACTGGTATTTCAAAGTTATTTCAATTCTTTTGGCATATTTTTAAATTTAAGTCTAATTTTAATAAGTCTCTGATTTGACTAATTTTAATGTTAATTTGAGATGACTATAAGGAGATATTCCGGAATTGGGTCGGAAAAATTGGCAAAATACTCCCCCCCCCCTAAAGTGCACAGAAGGACTCCCTACACGATCCTGCGCGAAGCGCCGGCTCGATTTTCCCCCTTTTTTTTGATTAAAAAGTTAAAATTTATAATAAATATTTACATATTGAGTAATTGCATATTGGGTTTTAAGCAACAAACCCAATTTGTTCATGTGAACTAGCAAGGTACAAACTACGTTTATTTTTCCAGTTAAACTTGTATTTAAACTAATGTAAAAATTTTGAAAATTAGTAATACCCTGATAAGTATTTGATACATATTTATGAATAACTTGAAAGACTATTTCAATTACTAACGCTTTTCAAAATATAACCTCAAATCTATTTAATGAACTATAAGTTAGTTTTAATATAAGAACATTATTTGTACAAGGCTAATTTCTATACCTGGTTATGTATTAAGTCTCCGATTGTTATTGCAGGGTAAGGGTCTTCGATGGCAATTGATTAGAGCTAGGGAATTTTTACTTATGAAATAATTGAGCACTTCAAATTAAAATTCCCTAGTTGAAGAATGAGATATTAAAAATTGTCCATGAGAAACTTGCAAAAACTTTCATAACTCAGAAAAATTCCATTGACATCTCAACAATTTATTATAAACCATTAGTTTATTTATTTATTATATATTCTGAATAAAATTTGATTTATTATTTGATTAAAATGAGTTTTTTCAAAAACATGTTCATTTGGGCATATTTGGTCCCTAAGATCACTGCAATTTAGACCGGAGACTCAATACATAACCCGGCATAAGAGCACATGAACTAAACAAGGTTTCTGGTTTTAAGGCTAAAAATGGCTAATTTTTGATTGTTTTATTAATTTTTAGAAACTATAACAGCAATAAAAACTTGAAATTTTGACTTAAAATTTGCAAAATTGGCTAAAAAATTGAAAATAATATTTTAAACAAATATTTTTCAAAACTAATCTATAATTCAATAATAAAACATCGAAAAAACCATTTTTCAAAATACCTCCCTCTGAGGTCCGGACCATTTCAGATGTTAATATTCATTAAACTTTCGAAGAATAACTAATTTAATGTTTAAAATGTAACCTACCTTGACAACTCAGACAACTTAGAGACAACTAAGACTAAATTGTGATCATAGCAACAGACGGCCTTATATTATATCCTAATGTCTTATATTATATTTCGTTTAATGTTTCCATAAAATTGAGAATAACTCAATTGTGACACTTGTTATTGACCTCCATTTCCGGTTCGGACTCATGATATATGAGTCCAAACCCATATGTCTCTGAATTTTTTTAGGAAATGAGAAGGATTTTCATAAAAGCAATTCCGGCTTTTATTATATTTTTATGATTTATTTGAAAATTTTATTATAAATTTCTTTGAAAAAACAACAAATTTAGTTTCTCTGAAATTTTTTTTAATATTTCCCTTTAAAGCACAGAATAAGAGCATTTTACTTATGTCTTCCATTTATTCGTTTTGATTCTTAGAATATTTTGAGACATTTTTTTTGTCTTATTGTTTGAAAATGAGGTTAAAATGAAATTCAAATCAAAATCCTCTGAATTTTAATCATTTATTTGATGTTTTTATGAAAAACTGAGTAAATCCTCTTTTTATTGACAAATGAATTATATATTTATAAGATTTATTTCGAGTCTATTCTTAAGTCTAAAACTAAAATGATTTTATTGCTATAATTATGTTTACATTTAAAGAAAAATAAAATTTAATTGAATTTTCTTTTTTCTTAAGAATAGATTTAAATTTTTACTTAAAATTGTGGCCAAAACTAATTCAAAATTCATTTTAAATGTATTTGTAGTACATTTACATCAATTATATAAATTAAAAACAGCGAAACTCTTCGAAAAGCCTAAACTCAACAGAAATGCAAACGAGTCTATCGGTGCCGACAGTGGTCTTCTTCAACAAGAACAGGACGACCCGTTCGCTATCGAACAGTTGACATTTTGCACAGATGGCCGTTACCTGTGTGTCGGTGGCGCCAGTTCTCAAGTTATTGGGCTTCGGTTCAGTAAACACGAGGCGCACACAGAAGTGTCGGTCAGTTGAACACAATAAATACATTAATCATTTGAAAGGAATCACTTTTTTCACTTAGTCTTCAACTTTTCTCTGTTTGCCTTTTCTTTGTTTAATATCTGAACTCATATTTCTCTTCCCATTCCCTCATATTTTAGTTTTCATATCCAAAAACTCATCGCTTTTATGAATAATACGAAACCAAAAGTGAATCTCAATTTCGAGTCATTTTGATAACGAAAATGTATTTCCATTAGAAATGCTTTCTATTCTCGACTCAAATATTTATTGAATTATATTTACAACGAATAGAAATCTTTGAAATAAATCTTCAAAATTCAAATA
>JAQFZL010000901.1:0-12542 GCA_034695685.1 Galumna lanceata
TTTTAGCAGATCCTCAATTATAACAAAGAAATCTAAAGCACGAATAGAATAATCAATGCCTCGATATTAACAGAAAAGTTGATAAAACTTTAACTAAAATTAATTTTGAAACATTTTGTAATCAAAACAAATTTCTTCATAACTTAATTACTAATATTATCTAAAAATGACTGATAAAAAACAAAGTGCTCGTTTTCTATTTGAACTAAAATTTAATATTTTAGAATAAAATTGTTAAATAAATTATTTGAAAAATATTTATTAGAAAATATAGAATAAGACTAATAAAAAAGCGCAGAAGAAGTGTATTTAAAATATTTGTTCCCAAATATCATTACCATGTTTATTTAAAATCATGCCCCTTCAAAATACCTCTCCTTTACATTTTAAAAAATCATAACTCTATTCTATTACTTTGGTACTGACCAAAATATATCAATAATATAACTAAAATCATAGATGAATAATCAATCTAAATGAACTATTATTATAATTGATTAACTAATTACTAAAATAGAACTTTTGTATTCATTTTTACTTGTTCGAATATTTAAGGACGGTTTTAAAGACAACTATTTTAGTGTATGGAGCTAAATATTAATATTTATCAATTAAATCCATGAATAAATTAAAGAGTAATTATTGACAATAACTTATTGTTTTCTTCATTTCTCAGTTTTACCAGAATTCGATTCTACCAGGTGAATTGCCCATCACCGAAAATCTGGTAGAACCGAGGTTAAACTGTAATAGAAGTTAATATTAAAATAAATCCTTTTTATTAACAATTTATTTAAATTGTTTTTTGTATATTCATTAATATATTAATGCATTAAATACTCTTCACTGAATAGTCTCCAGTTTTTAAGTATTTCTGTCAAATCGGTGACAATTCAATGAAAAACAGTTTCAGTGAATTTCATAAAATAATTTAAGAAAATTCATTTAAATTATTAAAAAAAACGAAATTTATTGATTTTTTAAAGTATTAGCATTAATATGTGAATAAATACAACTTTAATTATTATTTAATTAATAAAATAATTACTTTAATGGTATTCAATATGTTTTCCTTTTTTATGAACAAATTCCCAATTTTTATTATGTTCATAAAACTGGCACTGGAGTGTAATATAGGAATTAAGTATTAATATAAGACATTATTGCCTTGCTCAAATTATTATTCATCTAATTAATGGTACTTTTCTTAAATCTAAATCATGATCTTATTTAAGGGTCCATTAGTTGTGACCGTTCAGGAATTGGACGGCACTTTTAAGCACCCAGTACAAATTGAAGATAACATAACAAAACACGACCTGACGTGTCATTCAAAAAGTAGAAGAAATAAAAAGAAAAAGATTCCGTTGTGTACCGGAGAAGAGGTCGATATGGACTTGAGTGCAATGGAGTCAGTATATGATTACCTTTTTTTATCTTAATATATAAAGTGATGGGAAAGGAAGTGGTCCGCTCTTAAAGGGGATGTTTTGGTTTTGTCGAACAGGTTTAATACATGGGATATCTTTTAAAAAAGCTTTTTAAAGTTTTTCAATGTATTGTTTGAATGTTTTGTTATTTTTATTAATATTTAAATTAATTTAAAGTATAATTTAAATCAAAAATCGTTTTAAACTAATTTTCCCCTTAAAAAACTTAAAATAAGAAATTTTCCAGCGATGACCATTGGGGGGGGGGGAGTTATAGGGTCTATATTCCGGTGAATCGACCTAGTACCCCTCCCCCAATGGTCGAAAAACAAACGCCAAAATTCACGAAAAAGAATCTTTATTTTTTAAGGTTTTTTTTCCAAAGAACAACCAAGTAAAATTGATTAAAATAACATATACTTAAAGACATCAAATAACTATATAAAAACCCATTTTTAAACTTTTTTTAAATTTTTAAAAATCCCCCTAAACCCTTTGTCTCGATGAAAATCAATAGATCCTCCAAAAAAGGTGACCGGTGGTTATCCCTGAAAATTTTATGATTTCTAATAATTTTTAGAAAATTACTGCCTATATTACTATGAAATGAAGGGAGAAGATGAGAGGAGAGGGGTCAATTCAATGATAACAATAGAGTATTTAGAGGTTACTTCCTTTGCCGTTCGCCGTAATATATTAGTAAAAATTTTTAACATTTTTGTTAACAATTATCTAAATATAATTCTTTAACTTTAAGTCCCGATTCTCCCGTTTTATGGATAAGAATAGATCCTGAAATTCAATTACTTCGTGAAGTAGTGTTTGAACAGCCGGACTATCAATGGCAGTATCAGTTGCGGTTTGAGAGGGACGTAATGGCACAGATGGATGTCATTAAAATCATTGATCGTTACAGTACACCCCCGACACGAAATGCTTTGACTGACACTATAAATAACGAACAGTGCTATTATAGAGTTCGATGTGAGGCCACACTTTGCCTTCGAAAAGTAGCCAATAAAATGGCCACCACTTGGACCGGACCGCCCGCTATGTTAAGCATTTTCCGGAAATTATTTGGATCTCATTCATGTCCGCATATCATCAAATTAAACAACTTTTCCAAATTTCAGCACTACTTCCTTCAGAAATCAATGCCACTTTCAATGGCAGGACTTAGGAATAGTCACGGACTCTGTCCGCCAGAAGTGATTAAATTTTTATTGGATTTGTTTAAATATAACGACAATATTAAGAACAAGTTTTCCGATAATTACTACAGAGCGGCAATTGTCGACGCTATGAGTGAAACCGTCACTCCAGTCATTAGTGCAATGGGTTTACAACAAATCACTGCCGAAGCCCTCTCGACAGACACTAAATGCATATTAGAAGAAATTACCCGATATTTGAATTTAGATAAGCTATTGCCGTGTTATCGATATACTGTTACCGTCAGTTGTCTTCGAGCCATTCGTCATTTGCAGAAAATGGGTCACTTGCCCTCTAATCCAATGTTTTTTCGTGATTATGCTCTCAATGGTGTCTTCATAGATGTCCGAAAAGCAGCCCTCAAAGCATTGATAGATATAATCAAATCTGAAGTAAGAAAAGACGATTTAGATTTTCTCTTGGATTTAGTCGAGAACGAAGCCATCCCTTCGATTCGGTTATTTATTTTGAAACAATTGGTCAAAAACCCTCCCTTTGATAAAAACCATCCAAACATTTTGAATACCGAAGATTTGGTCGACAGGTTGTGGCGACTCATGAATTCAAACCTTTCCTATAATTCAAGACTTAGATGTGCTGTTGTCGACCTTTATTTCTCACTTTACGGTAGAGGACGTCCTTCTTGTCTTCCAAAACCTGAGGTAAAGTTTCTAATTTGGATATAATTTTATAATTTATTTTTAAAACTTTTAGTTTTCTGTCGTTTTGAATCTCAAAGAGAAAAAAGTCAGTTCAGGACTCGTTTCTGACGATTTGACTGTAAGTCATTCAACAAATTATTTGAATCTAAAGTTTGGTTTTTAGTCACAGGAATTAAAAATAGAAGAAATAAAACCTATTGAACCCAAAGAAGTGGAACATTCTTTTGATGACATGGATGTCCAAATGGTTTCCACTGAAAGAATTTTCGATGATTTGGTAATTATTTTAGAAAAAAAAAATATTAAAAATGATGTCATTTAATGTATATTTTAATTATAGATAAACGAATCGAAGGCAACCGAATTGAATGAATCGACGAATGAAAATATTATTGAATTACTGCCGCAAACCATTACTAATGATATAATAAAGGATCAGCCGATTGAAGACATGGATATCTCTTTAACTCCACAACCATTGAATTTGCCAGAAATTAAGGAAGAAATTGTAAATGAGTTGCAATTGAGTCCAATCGCCACTCGTATACAAACACACGATATGTTCGAGCCGTCAACGTCTTCAACAAGTGTTCAGCCAAAAGACAAATCTAAAAAAGATAAGGAAAAGGACTCGAAAAAGGAAAGGGAAGACAACCACTCAAAGGCACATAAAGACAAAAAGAAAAAGAAGAAAAAACATAAACATAAGAATAAACACAAACATAAAGACAAGGATAAAGACAAAGACAAACACCATTCGGACAGACATTCACACGATAGGACCAGTTCTGGAGGCAGTACTAATGCCTCTCCCATTAAATTCTCTTAAGACTTAAGTCATCCATTTATTCACTTTTTAGACTATTTTCTAATTATTTGGCGAAAACTATATATAACTCAAAGAAATTGATTTAATTTTCATAAAATATAGTTATTTATGATTCAAATCATTGGATAAATTTCTTAATAAAATGTAAATCTTTTAAGTTTTAATGATTTGAAAGTTATGGCAAAAGTTGTTTTGTTTACACAATGATTGGGGTTTGAATGCCATCTGAGAGTAAATCTTTTTGAGTGTATTTAAGAGCTGTTTGTTCTGTGTTTTGATGAGCGCATGACTTTGTATTGCAAATGGCTGTCGATGTTATTGTTCATCAATATCTATGGCGAACGTCAGAGGCATAAAATCATGCCAACCATCAGATCATGTGAAGGTAGGAACTATTGCCTCAACACTGACCACTTGTGGCCAGAGTTCGGTTCCCGACTTAAGTGTAACAATTGATGTGAAGTGTTGTTTGGTTTGTGAATAGCATTCGTTTCAGTGCTTTAACTCTTATTGGCTTCAAATCACTTCAAAACACTTTCGCCTAAAAATTAATGTCTTTTCTGTTTATTTTAAATTTTAATTCAATTTGTTTAGAGTTTTAGACATTTTTTTTGCAAATTATCTTAAATTTTATAATCTTTTGATAATTTGTTTTTTTTTGATAATAATTTTAAAATAATTTGAACTGAATTTTCTTAAGAATCAGTTATTGAAATGAAATTATTTTAAATCCTTTTCTAAACGTATTTACAATTATTTTGAGATATTTTTCTGTAAATTTTGAAATTAAGACTAAATTTGTGTCAATTTTTTTCATTTAAAGTCTTATCAAAAATTGATTTGATTTTTGATTCGTTTAATGATTTTCGCGGAAATTATTTAACACTTTTTGTTAGTTTTTTGATTCAAAGATCACTCTTTGATAACAAAGAAATGACTTAATTATTGCAAATGTTATTAATTGTGATAATAATTATATAAATGTATTAATTTGGTGTTGTTTATGATGTAAGGCATGGATGTCTCAACAGATGATCCAGAATTAGCCAAAACAGTGCTCACATGTGAGGGCGATATCAGAGACCCGGCCTTTCCTAACAGATTGACACAAATTATATGCAAACTGAAACGTCTTGTGTCAGACGGTATGTCATCTTTTTATTGAATTTTGTTTTAATCAAATAATTTATTGAATACTTATTTGGTTTTCAGACCATAAAAAGCCATTTCAGGTGACGAAAGTCGAGCCCTGGAATAGCGTTCGCGTGACTTTCAATATACCTCGAAATGCCGCTCAAAGACTCAGACAATTGGCTCAAAGGGGAGACAACACATTAAGAGAGTTGGGGATACTCTCCGTTCAAATAGAAGGCGATCAGGTATTTCCCTATCAATCAATTCTTATTCACATATATTATTGATTTAAAGGTAATTACTCTGACTCTGACCAACAATTTCGAAGAAAGTCGACAACAATTAGTAGTCGTCAAATCAAATGAAAATGTGACTAATAGTGTGGTCACCCCTTCAGTGAACTCTTCAATAAATATAAACAGCAGTGAATTGACTGTAAATTATAATAACGCAAACAGTTTTACCCCAAATAGTGTGTCTTCTGTGGTCTCAAACAATGATTTAATAGTTTCGTCTTCAATCGGATCCAATGTTGAGATAACGCGTAAAAATATAGCACAATATTTGAGTCAACCCCACATTGATGTCAATACTAGTGTTTCGAGCGGTGACTCTATTATTAACCGACTGCCGACTTTTCTATCGCCTAATGTGGTGGCGCCCATCAATACAGAGCCGATTCCTTTCTTGAATTCGAGCTCTTCTTCTATAGTGACAACAAGTGTTTCGTCGACTCCCAACACATGTAGTGTCAGTTCAATTGCAGGCAATCGCTTGTCTGCCGTGACTTCTACTACGAAAAATGTGCGCGAAATTCAGTCAAACTATGGTCTGTTCCCTTTCGCAAGTATGCAACACTCCTATCAAGCGATGCATACTAAGCACTACACATCAGTTCAACGACTGAATCAAGTGATGACAACACCGGTTCAGTTGAATCAGACCAATTCATCGATTCCGAACAGCACATCTGCCACCACAACCATTAGCTCAACCATTACTTCATCCAAACCCCAACCGATGACTAGAGATGCAAAGAATATCAAAGTGTGTCCTTCTGTTTCATCTCAATCCCAGCACTCACTTCTGACACAATCCTCTCAACAAACACATCAAAAGGTTTCGTCAGTAGCGGTCAGTCAGAGCTGCACCGTTGCCAATAACCAGAGCAGTGCCTCAGCCAACGTTGCGCTGACGAGTCCTCTTCTGGTCAACTTATTGCAAAGTGATGCCACCACAGGCCATATGAAGGGCTCGAGTGTCCAAACTTCAGTCCTTAATGCAAACAATGAGTCCATTCAAAAGAGAAAAATACGAAAAGTCAGTCGAAAATCTAAAGAAAAGATTGATTGCGAAATAACACCATCTTCTGAGTCGGTTAGCGTCACTCCACTGCTCTCGAGTACACAGACATCGTTACTGACAACTTCCTGCACGTCCTCATCACAAAAACACTTGCCGTCCAATTCATTGCCACAACAGTCAGGAATTGAACCACAAATGCAAACGCAGTCGACGTTTAATATATCGAATATTTCTCAGCATTTAATAAGCATTCCTTTGACCGCAGTCTCCACAATGTCAACAATATCCAGGTATTGTTCATCCAAACCAATGGTTATTAACCCAATTATTTGTAGATTCCCTTCAATACATCCCGAAGCCCAGGGACAACCGCAAGTGGTTAGAGCTGGTCAGCTGCCACTACGGTCTCAAATATCTCGACCTCAAATCTCTGCGACAAAAGTCGGTTCCCCTCCGATAGCGACGAGTCAACTGCACAAATCCATTTTCTTAAAGACAAGTCAAGAGTTGAATTCTAAACCTTACGTAACTGTAAATCCACACTCGAAATCAGTTGTTGAGCCAGAGTCTAGTCCTAAACCAAACTCAGCCATTAGTAAAACCGTCACATCTGGAAGTGAATCAAATGCAGTGTTTTCTTCTCCGCCTCCGTCCAGAATGACCGGCAAAACCAAACATTTGATAAATCCTTTTACTGGTCTTTTGGAACCGATGCTCAGCGATGAAGAAGAAGAGGACAGACCATCGCCGGCACTATTTCCCGAATTAGACGCCGGTTCTGATGTCGGAGGAAATTCTGAAAGAAGTTTATCTGATGCCGGTAGTAATGGAAAAGACAATAATCATTCTTCGGATACCGATTCAGGTTTAGGTAAATCTGGAACAGATGTATCGTCGCAATCATCTATTGATGTCGGGAACGACGGCAATACTTCGACTCATCTAAAAGAAATCACTCATAAAGTAATTGATTGCAAATCTTCTATCGATTCAACCGAAAGGCTTAAAGTTAAAGTTGAAGCAAAGAATGAGTGCCTAATAGGAGACACGACTGCGACTACATTGAACTCACCCTTTCCTTCACGCAGTCATTACAGTAAACAGAAGTCAAGTGAATCATTAAATCCACCCTCAAATCAATTCACAATTCAAACAGATGTAAATCCGCCGGTAATGGCAGAGCCTCGCGTCCCTCCATTGCATATCTCTATTCGTGGGCCCAACTCTGCTGTTGTTGTTTCCAATAGAAGGGAGAGTACGAGTGAACTCGAAATGAAAACCAATGTTTCGAAAAAAGTTAGAGGTGTCCGAACGACACGTGCGATGTCTGTCGAGTCAGGTTTAGGAAATGATTGTACAAATTTGAATAAAAACCAAAGAAAAAAATTGCAAAGAGAACAGCGCTTCCTTTCCGGTGGAGGAATCGTCACCTCTGCTCTGTCTGTTTGTGCCTCTCCTTCCAATGTTGAGTCATTAGTAGATTTAAACCAAACTTTAAGTGATTCTTCGTTTACATTAAGTCTTAGTGCTCCGACCCGTTCGAGTGAATCAGTTGACAAAATCGTATTGCAATCATCTGTTAGTTCTGATGTCAGTTCTAAAAGTAGTGCTCAACAAAAATATAATGACTTATCTAACGATAATAAAAACATATCTCTAAACAAATGTGTGCCTATTCTTCGAAATGAAGATAATAATAGTTCACAATTGTGTGCAATACATGTGACGACAGAAACTTCGATCAAAACTAATGTTGACTCCAAAGAAGAGGAAATCACCGAAAATCCATCGAACAGTGATTTGCTAGAAGTCGATGCAATTACTCCATTGACTAAAAGTGATATCACAGAGAATTGTGTCAGTGTTTCACCAAATTCTACAGAAAACACTCCAAAAGACAAATCTGAAGGAAATCAAGAGTTGAAGGTTGAAATTTCTGAGCCCTTAATGCCGACCAATCAAAACCACGAGTCAAAGGTTCAGAACTGTCATATAAACATTGAGACATCAGAGTCTGATTCATCAGTTCCATCAGTTGCCGCGCTTTCTTCGTCTATAACCGATAAAAGTAAAGCTGAGGAGAATAGAAATTATAGCGAAACAATCAAAACAAATTCCCGAATACTTCCGATCACTACTTTAGTTGCAGTCGATTCTTTGGTCAGTGCGAATCCGGAACCCATTGTTACTAAAATAACTCGAATCGGAAGAATGAACTGCATTTCTTCTTCAATTCCCGCATTAATTAATAGCCGAGATATTAATTATCTGCAGAATGCGGTCCATACAGTTTCGAGGGAATCGATTCCTTCTCAAAATTGTCTTATCGATAGTACAACAGAAGAATGCAATGAAACACTTGAAATAAATCAAAAAATATTTTCAAACCTTAAGAATAATTCAAACGTCACTCAAGTCATTGACAATTCTTTAAAAAGTGTCGTTTCTTCTGAATTATTAGAATCCGATGTATTAAATGAAAACAAAAGTGAAGTCGTTTTGAACGGCGAAAAAAGCAGTGAAACTGATTTGAGTTCAAATATTGAAAAAACAAATCTTATAATTGAGAGTCAATGCGATTCAGTTCTCGAGTCTCAATCAAAAAATTCGAGTGAAAGGGAAGTAACAAATTTGGTTAATGAGTCGTTTGCCGATCATTTGAATGAAACGATCGATTCTCAGAACAAATGTCAAACGAATCAAATGGTGAATAACTTATCTGAGGACCAAAGAGAAGAGTCAACTGATAGTCAAAATGTTTCTCAGATTAAAGAAACTTCAGTCAATACCCACGTTATAAATGAATCGGTTTGTGAAAACACTGCCATTTCTGATTCAGTCCCAAAAGAAAGTGAAACCAATATTTGTTCAAATACTGACCAAATGATTGTTAAAAAACCAGAGATTTCTAAACCCGAATTCAAATCAAAAGCTATGGTTGAAGTCAATGAAAATGTAAACAAAAATGTTAGTGAAAGTCGAGTTTCTGAAACTTTTCATTCGATAAACACTAAGAATAAAGTGAGCGATGAAACTGTGAAACAACCCCTTCAGATCGTCATCACAACTACTGTGCCTTCTTTGACAACTTCTACGACAACATCCGTTTTCTCCCATTTGAAGCCTTCATCTCTGGAGAGCGGGAGTCGTGTGACTCTCATTACTTTTAAATCAAATTTGAATTCTCCCAACACTTCAAACAATTGCGGAAAAATTTCTGATTCAAACAATAGTTCTCTTTCGAGTCCATTACCAAAAAAAGCCGTTCCTTTCAAACTATTAACAATTCCTTCTGGCAGTGGAGGCATTACAGTTCGTTCGGCGACCAATAAATTAGTCGAACTAATAAATTCTACGGCTTCTTCTCCTGTGTCCCCATTATCTCCAAATCAATTGCAATCGAGTGGTTCTCCAATACCATTGAATACAACCTCACCACCAGTGCGTCTTTTAGTTTCAAAGATGGCGGCTTCTGGTGCTGTCGGACCAACAGGCGTTCCCGTTTCAGTAGCCGGTAATTCAATCGGACAGTTAGTTGTGGTTAAGTCTGTTGTAATGACAAATCCGTCGCCATCTATTAAATTAGTTCCAGCGAAGTCTGCAAAGTCTTCAGCAATCAATACTCCATCACTTTTGATACCTGTGCCCCAAACAAACCCTACTATTGAATCATTGAATGCAAATAATTGCGAACAAAAATCCAAAGAATTATCTCTTTCAGTGATTAATAATGAGATTAATAACAGCGCAGATAAAAATGCCCAAAAAAATCATGACTCCAGTCATCAAAACGATTCTCACATAAAAAACAATGAATTGAGTCAAACCAAAACATCAGAAACAGTCGATTTGATTCATTGTTCAGATAGTTTGGCCGTTTTGAACGATGAAATGGATGACGAATCACTTCCTCTTCTTATTAAGTCTTCGGACATAACAGAAAATGATAGCGACGAATATGATAATGAAGACTATCTTCTGACACATTCAGTGGCTTCAGATCATAACTATAATATGAAAAAATCTAGCGATGAATCAGAAGTAACAGAAGATTCACTTTTGAATTTGTCGAACAGCACTGAAACCGATCCTTTGGATTCTATAAAAGATTCCGAAGCGCTTATTGAAGAAGAGTTCAAAACGAATGATATTTCAGATCACTTAACGGATCAACAAATGAAACCAATGTTTGATCCGAAATCTCGACCAAATAAACGCAAAAGTTCTGAAAACGCGGCCGAACTCATTAAGGCGTGTATGGGTGTCGACGACGCGCCTAAAAAGAACAATTCTGTTGCCTATTTGCCCACTCTTTCTGTGCCTTCGGGTCTTTCCCCGCGCGTACCAAATTCATCGACTAAAACGCGAACTTCATCTTTGGATGAGTCCATCGATAATTTAATAAGTGATTCCGAATCTAATCATTTGAACAAAAATAAGAACTTAAGGCTCAGGAAAAACAAAATACCCTCTGAATCGAGTTTTACGCCTCAAAACAACTGCTCGAGTGATGAAGAGGGTTCTATTAAAGATAATACAACCCTTTCCTGGACTAACAAACCGCGATTGAGAACCGGAAGCGCTACAAAAGTTTCGAAAATTAAGAATAATTGTATTAAAGAAAAAATTGGAAATCGAGTAAACGAAAGGACAAAAAAAAGTATTGAATGACTTTTTTTTTAATTAATTTATTTACTTTTTTTTCTAATAAATTTATTGTGATTTGATGTCAGGTCGGGACCAAAACAAAAGTGGTTCAACTCAAAGGTCAACACGTCGTTCGCGAGATCACAGCATTGTAATAAATAACACCGGTATTAATTTGCACACCACTGAGTCTTCAGAATCACTGCATATGGAAATCGTAGGATTAGAGCTGTCCAATGAGTCCACAAATAACTATAATAACGACCCGTCGACTACTTCAACGTCTTCACCAATAATAACCTCTTCGTTATTGGTTAAGAGGAAGACCAGAGTTGGTATAAACAACAGTAATGCAGGTATTTATCTATGATTTCAGATTCAATTTATAATTTAGTTTTTTGATTACAGAACAAACCGAAAGCAGTTTAAGCAAAAGGCGAAGAATTGTTAAAGAAAACCATAGATAGTGTTTACTAATTATATGCGTTTCAATTCTAAATCGATTCAAACTTTTAATTATATTTTGATGACTGTGAGTGAGGGGAGAAAGAGAGTCAGCGCTGAACTTTTGTCTGTAAATATTGGCATACATTTGAAATGAGAGCAAATGAAAAGATTATTAATTAATCGGTTATAATATTTAAGGCGTGAATTGAAAATTATTTACACTAAAAATTTTATTTATGAAAATTCTGATCCGATATTAATGGAAGCGCTGTAACAAATGTGCAATTTTTGGTTATCCCTAATTCTTATATACATTTTCTATACAAACCAACGAGACGTGAATTGCTGTTGCAATTAGTATTACATTATTTGATTAGATATTTGTTATATTATTACCTAAACTATAATTAATTGCTATTTGAAATACAGAAAAACAAAATTATTAAAATTTTTAAAATTTGTAAATATTTCTTATAACTGTTGCCTCAATCGGTAATTAGAGTTTGCATTTATTATTATTATTATTATATTATTATTATTGATATTATTATTGATTTATATTTAATTTAAAAGATTTTAACAGAAAATCATTGATGAAATTGCACTTTGAATTGTTTAACTGTAAAATATTTTGGTACCTTTCAATCGAATGACTTATATTTCATGTCATTTAAAATGTCATTTCTTATACACTATATATATATATAAATATAAATATATAAATACAAATATATAATATATATATATAAGTTGGTCTATAATTCAATGTAAAGCATAGCATCGTTCATGACTTGACTTATCAATTGATTAAATTAATTTTAATTAAAATTTTGTTAAATTTTACTTAAAACTTGTCTTCAAATTATAAGAATGACC
>JAQFZL010000902.1:0-12539 GCA_034695685.1 Galumna lanceata
ATGATTCTCTTAAATCGAGCAGTGACTGTATTTTGTTGAAAATATTGATTCTGTTATTGATTTATCCGTCGCTCATATTTCTTCAAACTTCGCAATAAAATATCATTAACTTAAATATCACATAATAAGTGTTTAGTACTTTTCACATAAAAATACAAATTTCAAGAATTACCAAGAATTGTATCATGTTTTGTGCTCTATTTGTATAAGATCATTTTTAAAAAGAAGTGGTTGAGAAGAGTTGGATTAAATTGTTGTCATAAGTGTTGCCCTCTATCTACCATTTTTGACAAAACTGTTCAAAACATTCATTGTTTGCCTAATAATTATTATTGACTGTAAGTGAATGAGCGCTACTTTTTATTAAATTATTATTCAATTAATTATTCAGTTCTTAATTATTATCTTAAATGAAATCATTTGGATTAGTTATAAATATCGAGTCTTAAGTAAATATACAACAATTGATAAAAGCATTTAACTTCTCATTTGAGGTCTTATTTTGACCTTTAATTTGATTGTGATTTCGATCGACAACTGAGAGACTTATGTCTTCATTAAGATAACCATTAGTTAAGAAGAAGAATATTTAGATATATTGGACTAAATGTAAGTTTTAAATCAATATTTTTATATAAACTCAAACCTAAGATCATATCATTTATAATTGTTTACCAAATTTGCCGATATTTTTGCCAATAAATGTCATAATTCTTATGAATTCTTATGTATTTGTTTGAAATCTAAGCAAACAATAAGTGATTAAATTAATGATTATATTTGCTTTTAAATCACTTTTTAATTCTTATTTTTCGTTGAAAATTATGGTTTTGATGCTCAGATGAGTCCCTAATTTTATTTATTTTATAAAATGTTTGAATATATAATGATTTACAATAAAATATTTTAGATTTAATCCCTTTATTATCGTTTTTATTGAAATATTGGACCACTTTTTATATTATTTATGAATTTTAATTAATATATTATTCTCAGCTCTTCTTAACTAAAGACAAAGTAATTTGGTTTTTGATTCACTCATTTATTTAAAATGAATGCAAAATATTTAAAATAAAATTGAAAACAAAAGTCATTAAAAAGCCACGAATTGATAGATTTCAATATAATTAATATTATTATACAATAATATTATAAATTTTATTTGTAATTTAAATTTTAAAACTTTATCTCAAAATTATTAAACAAATAATTATTGATTTAAAACTATAATTAAAGAAATGAAAGCTTTCAGTATTTCTAAAATTTTTGAAATAAAAGATTTTAGAGAAAATTAATAACAGTTTGAAAAGAGGGCCACAAATGAGTGTTTAGATAATAGACTACCAAAAGTGACCTCTAAATTACCTCTAAATTACTTTTAAATTAAAAAAATATAAAAGAGTATAAAATTCTTTAGAAAATAGTTTGAGTGGAAAGGATTTAATAATTTATTAGATTTAAGTGAATTAAAGCTATAATTAAGTGATCCAAACATTCAGTCGTGAAGTCATTTGAAATATATTTCAACAAATGTTGACTTCATTTGAAAAAAAGACAAATTTTATCGAAACATTTTAGTGGTTAAGAGGCATATGAGACACTTCCTGGTCTTTGTTGATTAGTCAAGCGTTGGCTGATCTCAAACTCTTTGGCTAAATCTTAGGTTAAAAATTTTATTATTGTTTTCTTCTCTATATTTCTGTTAACTTTAGTTGTCTTAACTCTTTACTCCCACATCAAAGTTAAACAAAATCTAAAACTCGATTCTGTTGTCTATCTCTCCGTCTTTTTTTACTTAAAATTAATTTTTGCCACTAATTCGCAGTTGTTTTTCAGATAAAACCCTTAAATTAATAGCGATTAGCCTAAAAAAGTCTCTTTTTGTTTTGTTTTCATAAAATCATGTTTTAATGAACAACTTTTGTGTTATTGTTTTCATTGCCTACGAATGCTATTATTCGGAAGTTTTACTCGAAGTCCTTTTAATATATATTTGAGACGTTAACCATTGGACACAACACTATCTTGTCTTTGAGTTCTCTAAGTTTGTCTTAACTAAATTTCAATCAAATAATGCTTTGCTTTCAAAAAGTTTGTCTCAACAAATCGGGTAAAAATTTCATTGAATTTTTATTGAATCACTTTCTGATAATATAAAAGTTTTTCTCAATTGCTTTGAGATTATAATCAACTAAACTATTGATTATAAAATATTCAAAAATAGACAATCAATCATAACTTCGTGAATATTCAACTTTCAGGTCAACTGACGACTAGCGAAATGTGTTTCAACGATAAGGGAGAGTTTGTCAGTCAGGGCGAAAAATATTTTCCTCTCGGCTCCGATATTTGCACTCAGGTTTGTTTTAAGAGTCTTCTTATTATTTATAATTTTTAAACCTATAAATTTCATATACAAAACATAATATATAAATACAATATTGAAAAACATTTGCGAACCAATTCTTTCTTATAATATGTTTTCAATTTGTTTTTCAAAAAAAAAACAATTTTCTTTGAATCAAACGATTTGTCTTTAAATGAATTTTTGAAATAAAAAACATTTGAATCAATTAATGTTTTTATTGACATTTTGTGTTCTCTTTAACTATTAATCGAATTTCTTAGTATTGGGTTATTATAACAATTTTTTGTATTTTATAACTTTTCGGTACATTTGATTCGGATTCAGAAAAGTAGTAAATTTTCACACATTTTTTTCTTAGAAGTATGTCTTTCTCACAATTTCTGTTAAATTTATCGCTCAAAACTTATTTGACGTTTGACTAAACACTTATTCTATAATTAAATATAGATTTAAAAATGTTGTTCCACTTATTATTTGTCAGAATTGAGACTCTTTTAGATGAAATTTTACCAAATATTTTGAATGATTTTAATTAAATTAAAATATATTTATCTCTTGACAGTGCACTTGTCTTAATGGTAGGCCTGAAATGTGTATAAGTGTTTTGTGTTCTCCACCGGAAAAGTGTCGGTAATTAAAATTTCAAATGAAATTATTATTTTTGCCAAAATTTAGAGTTAATTTGAGTTAAAATTTTACAGACAATATCATGCGGTAAATGACAAGTGCTGTGAATTTGTTTGTTTGGACGGAGACTTTACTTCTCAGAATAATAATGGACTGAAAGTTTTTAACACTACTATTATTAGAGGCGATAATAAAAGTAACGGATCGGTTAACACTAATAACCTTGGTTGGTTTGAGTTTAATTCTTTAAGGAATAAAAGTCATTAAATGTCACAATTAATAGGTTTGCGTCTAATCGCGAGTACAATCACTTCGTTTCTCATTCTGGCTCTTCTTTTATTTATGATTCACCGCTTAAGACAACGAAGACTTCTTTTAATGATTAGAAGTAATTTTAATTAAAATCAATATTTTTATCATTTATTGGTTTAAATAAAATACTTTTTGCAAAATTATTTAGGACTACAAACTCGTCGTTTAGAACAAGTGAATGGACTGTCGACAGACAATACAAATCTGGGATACCTATCAGCACACGATCAGTATGACTTCAGTGGTTCATTTAATGAGCCACCACCACCCTACACATTTTGGAAACCTCCAGAACATTTTATTCCTCCCGGAGAAGCGCCTCCTCCTTATGACGATTCCGTTGGAATAACAGTTGTTCCCTGTTTTGATGTCAATAACCATTCAGTAAATAGAGTCAATATAATTGGCAATTGTATAGTGGGGTCGCCCACACCCTTCCAACAAACACAAATGATTAGTGCTGGCAATCAGCCCACACTCTGTTCTGGTGGCCAACAATTTTTGACTGGACTGACATCAATGGCGCCTATAATCGATACAATTAGTTCAGATAATTGTTATGAACACATAACTGTTGTGCGAATTAATGACTCCCATAATACTAATAGTAATAATAATAATAATAATCAAAATCTTGTAAATATTAATAATGATATGAATGTTGTGGACAACACTATCGACACATCAGTAGTAATGGTTAACGGCAACACTTTCAGTGATTCGACCTCCACCTCATCTATTGCTTCGTCCGACTCTTTATCTGATGCTTTTAATTCTCCTTCTAATTGTTCAGTCAGTTCTTCATCGCAGTCAACACCCACTCAGTCAACGGTTAGACGTATAGGAAGTGATAATATTAGTAGACTTTAGTCTAAATAAAATCTCAATTTTTAATGGGACCTCCCTTTAAGACCTCAACAGAGTTGACATCTAAGCATGAGTTTCAACCTTTCATTTTAACAATTCTTAAGTCAAACATATAGTGAAACACTTTGAGGTCCAAACTCTTCGTGTGTGTCATCTCTAATACAGTAATGCTTTTGTGATAAAAGGATGCGTTCAATGCATTTAAAATCTTATATAAATAGTCTCTCATCGAATCTCAAAATATTTTTTGCTGTTATCTCACAATTTAGTCATTAAAAGACAAAAATGTGTTTCGATTGTGTATTGTATGTATTGAGACAATTAGTCAATTGCTTTTGGGATCTGTTTTGTTGTGCGACAAAATTCTTATGAATTTGAGGTAAGAATAATTTTTAAGTGATTTTATTGACCTCTTTATAGCATTTAAGACTACAGACATATTGTTTTGTTTTGGAACACAAATATTTTTTCTCATTTTCACAGCCGTCTCGGGAACACTTCAGACGACAATTGACAGACGATATTCGGTCCGATTCTCGTTTGGATGGCATTATCTCTTGTAATGACATACCAATCGGAAGACAAATGAAGATTCCGTTTTGACAGTTTTTGTACGTCACTTTCGGTGAGTCCACTTTCTTCTTCTTCTTAACCTTTTGCGCCAATTCTTGTCTTTTACGCAATAATCGATCAATAGTTTGCTTTTTATCTTTTTCTTTCTTTTCCTCCGCCTGTTGTCGTCTTCTACGATCTCTCACTAATTTTCTTTCTATCATTTCTTCACTCATTGTTTTGTCTAATTCTTGAGATGCAATTGATTTTTGATTTGAATCCAATCTTCCCTTTAGAGACTTGTTCTCCAGAAGCGCTCTCTTCGGGACACAATTACTTTATTTAAATTATTTTATTATACACTTAATTGTAAATTAATTTTAGAAATTATTTGAAATAAATATATTTGGAAACCACTTCTAACCTGTCGGGCAGTCATTAGTTTTGGGTCTCTAATCTTCTTGAGTTCGTCGTCCACTTCATGTAGTCTTCCCTCTTCGAGTGCGTCCAACCACTGTTCCTCTTCATCGGCTTCTCCTAAGTCTTCAGCATTTATTTCTTCTTCCAAACCATAATTGACCTCTTCGTCATCAAAAACAAGGGGTAATTCCAACTGTTCTTCGATTGTGTTATCGTCAGTAATAGTCGACTCTTAATTATTTCCGAATTAAAAAAAATAAACTGTTTTTTTGAATAAAAACTTACGATTAGTTGAAATTGAATTCAATGAACGAATGGATGATTTAATTACACTAAATTCACTTAAATTAAGTATTGTTTGACTCATTTAATTAGAGACCTCTTTTCTCCGAGTGTTTGTCCACCAATTTTTATCGTTAGTTTTAATGGTGTCTTATTGTCGGTCTCTTCACTGATGTGTTGTTCGTCATCTAATTTTTGATTTCTTTTGTTATGTCTCTGAACTTTTCGTTGTTTTCTCTCATCTTTTAGTAAAATATTTTGAAATCAATTTAATTGAAAAATTAGTAAAATTACCGAAAGAGGAATCGTTAGCTTTTCTTTGTTTACTCGACATAATAATAGTAATTCTTTAAGAGATCGACATTTAATAGTTATTCATTAAAAACCTGAAAAAAAAATTAATTATAATTTATAGTATATTTTTATTTATCAAGAATTTAAGTTTAAGAGAAACTCTGAAAATAAAATTTTATGACTATTTTTCTCATTAATTACTGTAATCGCAATATATCTCTCAATTTTAACTCGATTTGTGAAGTGTCTGCAAATAATGTTTAAACACCAATACTATGGTTTTGATTTCAAAGGTGAAATTTTACGAATCTAGGTTAGATTATCTAGCTATTTTTGCTATATTTATTTTTAAAGCATAGTTTCCAAATGGAATTGTTGTCACTTTTGTGGCACTTATGTAATTGAATACAATTTCAATTAAATAATATCTAATTTACTTTAGGATAAACCCTTCATATAATAATTATTTGGTTATAAAAAGTTCACTCTTCTTATATGGATTGTATCATTGTATCATGGTCAAATCTCTATTTTAATGTAGAGCACTAACCAAAGGCTATTAATGTTTGTATGAAAAATTTAAACCAAAAACATTTGATAATTCAATTAAATTCTAATAAAAATTTAAATTTTTGAAATAATTTAATATTTAATTTGTTGTTAATAATGTTGAGGCGATTAAAAGCGATTTTTAAAAATTCTTATCATAAGTTATATTATTATAAATAAATTATTTTATATACTTTTATACTCTTTTATAAATGTTTTCAAAAGTGAAAACCAGAGTTCGTTTTGAGAAGAAATAATATAAAGTAATATAAGATTTTCAATGCCATCACTAAAACTGAATTTTGTTTTTACTCTTCAATTATAACCGAAAATATGTTTAATATAAGAGAAGGGATTAAAGAGGACTGTATTGCCATCGAATCTATGATTAAAGAACTGGCAATTTATGAAAAGATGCCGACCGGACCTCAAATTGATTATAAAACCCTTGAAAGGGATGGTTTTGGCCAACAAAAACTGTTTACAACTTTTGTGGCTGAAATGATGGACAGTCGACAAGTTGTTGGATACGCACTCTTTTTCAATAAGTACTCGACGTGGACCGGGAAATGCCTTTTTCTGGAAGATATTTATGTAAAGCCTGAGTACCGAAAACTAGGAATCGGTGGTTCACTCTTTACATCTGTTGTCAAATATGCAGTTCAGACATCATGTCATCGATTAGAGTGGAATTGTTTGGATTGGAATAAGACTTCCATTTGTTTTTTACAACAAATTTGGAGCAAAGAATCTGACAGTAAGTGAGGGCTGGAATTCATTCCGACTCGAATCACAACAATTGCAACAAATTTACGACAATTTACAGACAAATAATGAATAATTTGTCAGATTTTGAATAAAATTAAATCCAATTTATATTAAGAATAAATGAGTTTTAAATATAATTGAAAAATAATCACTTTTTAGAAACTGTGTCTGAAAATGAATTGCAAGGGGTTTATCTAAATAAACCTGGTAGATCTACCTTGTTCATTATATAATTGCACCAACAACATAGGCCAATAAAATGAGCAGGACAAACCTTTGTATAACTTGCTTAAGAAGTGAATGTTCACATATAAATTGGTAGTCTTAATGTCATACTGTTATGTCATTTTGTAATATAATGTTTATATAATTAAATCAAACTTTTCTTAATATCTAATATATGAGTCATATTTATATCCTCTAATTTATTATAATAAATAATTATTTACTTATTGTTTTAAATTCCATTTATTTGTTTATAACAAAAATGCAAAAAATGAGAGGTAGAGTCAATGCTCGCCAATTGTTTTCCGACCATTAATTAACTAAAATATTTAAATAAATTTATATAAAAACTTACATCAATTCAATTAAAATGAATTTCTTCTAAATTTGAGGTAAAAATCGATTAAAATCTAATAAAAAAAACATATATTTATAGCTTTAATATAATGCAAATAAAGACTAATAACTAAAATATTGATTTTTAAAGAAAATTCAAACAATTCATAAGTTTTTGTTTTATTTGCAATTATTTGAGTTATTTGAGAGACCGATAAAAATCAATATTTTGAATAAAAATATCATAATTACGTACAAAACTTAATGACTTATATTTCTCTAAATAATATATAAACCAATGGTTTAAGTCTACAAAAATTATTTTTTGTTTTGAAAGTGTGACTCAATTGAGAAAGAAGTCGACAAATCGCATGTCTTTTATTATAAGTTTTTTTTCCTTAAATTTTCATAAAATGTTCAGTCATTCATACCTTTAATTATTATCTTTGGTTTTACCTTCAATTTTATCTTTTATTTATAAAAACTAATATGTCTTCAAATCAGTTGAAAGTGTTGTTGTTTTTTATATAAATTATTTATAAATGTATTCGTTGTTAATATTAATATATCGATGAGTAAATGTTATAATTGATCAAGGTAATAAGGTAATAGGACAATTAGGCAATTAGGCCACATTAATGAAGAACAAGATTACAGTATTGAATACCTGATCCAGTTATTTTTGAAATGTTCTTTAAATCTTTAATCGATGGAAACTTATGGATAACTTATGGTTTAATCATATCTATTGTGACTTCTTTAGCAATAAATCGATTCTCATATCTATTCGATTACTTCCGGATATTATATCCGCCAAATCTTCGGCACTCAAATGACAGTTTCCGTCGATGGAAATGGAGAAACTTTACCATCTCTTTCATACATTCGCTAATTACTGGAATGGGATCTCTTCTCTGGTAAAACACATTTATTATGTGATAAATCCCTTTATTATAAGAATAGATATGTTTGTTATATTCTTGACTAAATAATATGGAGTTATGTTTGGATACAATCAAATTAAACTGTTTTTGTTTTTTTTATTTCAAGTATTATTTATAGCCCACGACTTCTCATTGAAGTAATCGATGAATATCTGGAAATGTCTTATTTATTGACGTCTTTCTCTCACGGTTTGACATTTCTTCTAATTATTTCAAAACCGATTTAATTCTGTATTTAAGGTTATTTTCTCTACGATTTGTATGAAATGATGACTCATTTTGAATATAAGGGATCAAAAGAACTAGTTGTTCACCACATCTTGGTATTATCAAGTTATAAACAGATCGATATATTCATTATATTCATTGTTTTTTAGATCTTAAGCTGTTTTTCATTGACTGTATTTCAAAGAAAATATTGCGGTTATAGTAGTATTGCATTACTCATCGAAATAAGTAATATATTCCTTCATTTTCGACAACTATTACTTATAGCAAATACTCCGAAGTGGTCGACAATCTATCGGTTCAATAGTTACCTCAATTTAAGTCAGTATTGATTTAAACATTCATTTGTTTTATTCTTATGTATTTGATTTGCAGATCTCTATGTTTTAATTCGAGGCATTTGTTTGTTATGGCTATGGATTACACTTTTTTGGGTTCTTTCAAGAGTTGCTATAATTCCAAAGTTAATCGCTTTCGTATCATTGATTGGTATTTGTGTTATGACTTATGTCTTGTTCTTAAGAATCTATAAGTCAGACTTTGGTTCAAAACAAATGGAAAACAAAAGTTCATGTAATGACCAAATGATTTCCAATCACTCATTTGATGCTCAAAGCAATTATTCAGAACTTCAACAAAGTAATGGATTAGTCACTAATCCAAATGTTGATAGAATGCACTCAAAAACTAATTAATAATAAATTTGCAAATTAATCAAAACTCAGGAACAAAATATTTGAGGCGTATTTCCACTGATTTTAAGGACATTATTTTCGGAATGCCTTTCTGAACAACTCTTGGATAAATAGTTTTAGTCATATATTAATTAATCTATTATTTTATTTATTAGAAAATTTCGATAAAAATATTGTTTTAATTCAATTATTTAATTAATTTTGTTTTTAATAAAATATTCAATAAATTGTTTAATAATTGGAATTAACGGCTCAATAATTGGTTAGAGATGTCTAACGCGGACACATTTGAGAGCGTCCGCCATCAATGGGAAGCGAAGCACCAGTAGTGAATGAAGAGTCATCGCTGGCCAGAAATGCAATGGCTTTGGCCACTTCTAACGCCTCTCCTACTCTTCCCATTGCGTGAGTGGTTTTGCTGTGCTCTAAGAACTTTAAAATTCAAAATTTATTTTTTAGTCATTCTTTAAATCAATTCTTTACTTTTGTGTAATCGCTTTCACTCATTCCTCCTCTTTTATGAACTTCTGTGACAATAACTCCCGGACTAATTACAGAGATATTAATTACAATTGAATAGAAAGATATTCGAAAAGTATTGGACTCACTTTACGGCATTTACCCGAATGCCATCCGCCGCTAATTCCAGAGCAGCCGTTCGGGTCAACTGATCCAAACCAGCTTTACTCAAATTGTATGCGACAACTCCTGGGAACTAAACATTAAAATATATGTATTAAAACAAATCAATAGGTTTTTTAAACAAATCTTATAACAAAAAAAGGTTAAACTGACTGCTCTGAGTCCGGTAACACTCGAAACGTTGACAATCGATCCCTTAGTTTGACGTAAGTGTGGAATTGAGAGTTGCATCATATAGAAGGGGGACCTAAGGTTTATATTCATTAACTCGTCATAAGCCTCAAGTGTTGTATTTTCTGTCGTTCCTTTTGTAAGAATTCCAGCGCTATTCACCAAAATATCTATTTTACCGAAAGCCTCAACAGTTTTATTAACAGCAGAAACGCAATCACTTTCTTTAGACAAATCGGCGACAATTGGCACAACTTTAACAGAATGTCCGCCACTTATAATTTGCTGACGAACTTCCTCTAAGTTTGAGATATTCCTTCCTATTAGTGCTAAATCACTGCCGAGAGACGCGAAATGCAAAGCAGTGGCCGCACCGATGCCAGAACTCGCACCTAAATATATCACATCCAGAATCAATTTTTGAAAAAATCCATAATCTTAAACCAACCTTGATCATTTATTATTTGCTTTCTATAATATACAATTAACTTCAAGATTTTATATAATTCCCAATTTTAAACTCAGGCTCTCTCTCTCTCTCTCCCTCTCTCCCTCTCCCCCTTCTCTCTCTCTCTCTCCTCCCCTCACATTTTCACTCTTAATAATAAATAATTTAGTGAATGATTCAAATTCCAAGTTATAAACTTTTGTTAGTTTGAGATTATTTACTTTAAGACTCATATCATTCATAAGTTTTCCGTAAAAAATTATTTAAGTGTTAAACATATTTACTTTTTTTTAAAGCAATAATTTTGTGGCGAAAAATATTACTGAAACTGATTTTCAGAGAAATTTTAATAAACGTCAGCTCTTTTCAAATAAAACATAAATATATATTTATGTTATATAAATATATTTAAATTATATAAAATTTATATGTTATATCATATATGTATATATGGATAATTAATTCATCAAGTTTGAGTTCAAAAATTAAACATTAAATCTGAATATTAATAAATTAATTAATAATAGAATGTATGGTATATTCATATGAATGGTTAAGTTCTTATTGTAAGTCAATTAAATTAAATAATAACTAATTAATTCTTGAAATCCACTTAAATCCGAATAAATACTTTTCGATGTTATTTCTGGTAAAAGAAGGACGACCTCAAGGCTAACACTAATTTAGTATTTTCTTGAAACATGTTTTACGTCAAAAGTCTCCTTAAAATATACTTAAGATTTAATTAAAAACAATAAAAATCGAAATGTTTTTAATAAATGGTTTTCAGTTAAAATAATTTACAATATTTTACTGCAAATCATTTGTAACTAAAATTTATGAAACATTTTCCAAGAATTTTGTGAAACTATAGAATAGATACGTATCTAATCACTAATCAGTTAAGAAATGACTTAATGTTTAAAATATAATCCTTTTAAAAACATTATTCATATAATTATCAGTCGTCTAAAAAACTCCATTAAATAAATTAAATAACTTTAAATGACTGGTGATATATAGAAGTAAAAAATAAAGATCTGTTTAATATTTTTTTTTATCATAAAATAACACCAAAATTTAAAACCATTTTTCTTTTCAAATAGAATTTATTTCGTGATATTAATGATAATTAATGAGTTCAATAAATAACTGATTATCTTATAGTATATATAAGAAGTAGTTCTTAAAAACGATAATCAAATAAAAATTACAAAAAATCTGAGTTAATTAAATCAATGTTTGTTTTAGTATAACAGGAATGGCCTATAAAAGATGTGAACGGGGTATAAACTTTACACTATGAAGATATTTTTATTGCAGAGGGAAAGAGAACTAATTTTTTAATAAATTTTATCATATGTTAGAAATAAAATTTGTAAGAAAGTTATCATTACGATGTCTTATCCCTCCCTCAGTCCATCTCTGGTTTATTTAATTTACTCAAAAACAATAAATAAATAACTGATAATAAACGGAATTTTTTCCAATAAGTAATTGACTGCCAATTAATTTATGATTTAAAAACGATTTTCAATTTAAAATATAAAATAAGTTTAGAATTAGTGCAAAAACAACTGAATGGCAATGAAATCAATGAAATCATATATAAATGTTTTACAATTTTCAAGGCTTTACTTTCGATAATCATTTTGATTGAATTTGTGCTCAATTGGTAATTATTGTATAAAATACTCGGTATTCGATATAAATAATGCAAAATTCAAATTTATTATACCATAAAACAGAACAATAATATGGAAGAAATTACTATTAGTTTATATTCATTTGTTTGGAAATAAATTATTCAT
>JAQFZL010000903.1:0-12529 GCA_034695685.1 Galumna lanceata
AATTAATAAATAAATGAATGAATTTTTTCTAAAATAAATTTTTTTTTATTAGTTTTAAAGTTATGTTTTTATATCGAATTTCAAATTTAATTATAACTTTTAATTAATTAAAGTTAAGATATTAATTAAGTTCCATATCTTTAGTTATATTTAATATGTTTTTGAGGTAAAAAATGAAAAAAAAACTTCAAAAAAACTGAAGGTTAGGCACAAAATATTAATAAAATATAAGTTATTAAAAGGAAAAAAATTAATTTTTAATAACTGATAATTTGGTCGAAAAAAATGACATTTTAAACATTACGTACTGTTTGAATGATCCGGAATAATGCGGTGACTTTTAAAGTTTAAAGGTTAGGCTCTAAACGAGTAATTAAACCTTTAATAAGGCGACAGACCTTTGAGTTGTGACACGTTTCCACTTATATGAGATGTCATACATAAGGGTCAGATCGCGCTCTTCTAAACGTAATAAAAGGTCTCTTCCAAGTGATGACAATCACATCGACTGCTGTCCGATTCCCAAATCAGTGCTCAAGTCTTTCGTTGAGGACAATCCGTTGGCCACCGAATCAGCACAAATTGAGGCATTTCTCGGAGAGTCTTTGATTCCTGAGTTTTATGATAACTCACCCAATCTTATCAATACTTCGCCAACAAAAATGGCGGAATATAGAAGACAGAGACAACTGATCGCAAAACTTAAAGCTATTAAAAGAGAGACATATTTGGAGAGAAGTTCTTATGGCGAAATACAGTCGCGTTTCGTTTATATCAACTCTTATTCTGAGCCCTTTAAGACAGTTCTCATCAAAATAGAGTCCACTCGTAGGGCATCGATAGATGACATTAAAGAAAATCTTAACCATTTGGGAAACATTGAGGACATTGTCCTCTATAGCGATGGCCGCGACTTTCAAATGGCTTTCGTTCGTTTCGAGTCATGTGATTCGGCCCTCGAGTTATGCCGGACTTCCAAAGAAATCCAATTCAATTACAGCACATTAAAGGGCGTAAGTATTAAAGCATTTCCAAAGCGGTCTCTCTGTTCGTTCGGTGGCTATGAATTGTTGGCATTTATGCGTCCCATCGATAGACAACTTTTGCTCAAAAATGTTGGCCATTCTATGAAAAGTGGACAACATTTTAATGAAATGAAGAAATTACTTCTCATCTCAGAAAGCGATTATAAGAACCGAATGGATTTATGCGAAAAGTTAGAGACAATTCTTAATGAAAATGACATTAAATGCAAATTCCATGTCTTCGGTTCGACAGTCAATGAATTGGGTTTTTGTGACTCAGATATTGACGTTTTTATTGAAATATTTGAAGAAAACAATTTAATCGATAAAATGGATTCTAATATCGCCATCACTTACTTACTCCAAATCAAAATAGTCTTAGAAAAAGTACTCCGAATGTATATCCGGCCGATGATAAGAAGCCGTCGCTGCCCTCTCCTGAAGTTAGACTTTCGCCAATTCTCTGATAATCTTCGGATAAATGGAATCGCTTGTGATCTGAGTCTAGTCAACAGTTTAGGTATTCAAAACTCCAAATTAATTGCATTTTATTGCAAATTAGAGCCGCGTTTCCAAACTCTTGGAGTGGTTTTACGATATTTGGCTAAAATTAATGGTTTTATTGGAAGCTCTCAAATGTCGAGTTATGCCTTTTCTATGCTTATTGTCTTTTTCTTTCAATCACTTAATGAACCTCTTCTGCCGACTGTCGAAGAATTGATTGAATTGAAGTCTACAGAAGTTATTAGAAATGGCGTTGAGTGTGGTTTTATGGATGACTCAGATTTCTTTCGAAGAATAACCTATGAATCATCTGATGTATCAAATGAGTGGTCGGAAAGCAATTTGTTTGAACGCTTTTTTGAATTCTACGCTCACTTTGACTTCAGGTCACGAGTCATATGTCCTCGAATTGGAGAATCGATTCTCAAATCAAAGTTTATAAAGCATTTGGAGAGTGAGGGCGTATCAAATGTCCAGAACTTTCAGATGACGGAATTCACGTGCATTCAGGACCCTTTCGACCTGACATTCAATATGACTCATCACATGCCATACAAACTATTTCTGGAACTCAGGAATTGGTTTATGAAGATTTCGGCGAACAGTCACTACTATTTCAGTGAAGAGTACACTACAGATGAGAACATTAAGACTTTTATGGATCTCTTGGAAACAAACCATTCAAATGAGCCCATAGAACAGATTAAGGTTGAGATCAACAAAGATATGACATCTCAAGTGGAAGACAATATCGAGAGGGATATTGAAATAATTGAATCAAATGTTTTAAAGTATTTTATCGCAAAATTGACCCCAAATTTTGGCCTAAATATTAGTGAAGACGACAGGATTTCTATATTGGATGACTGGGCCCTAAAAGTCAGCCACTTTTTCCGAATGATTTTCAAAGAAGGCTTTAAAATGAAATGTTATTATAATTCAAAACCAAAATCAAAGATTAGGTTAAATGAAAGCACGACTTTTGAAACTTTTGTCGTTAAATTCAATACAAGTGATCGAAGAATCATTAACTGGAAAGTTAGGGAACAGACACTGAATGAGATGGCATCACATCCAACGTCTCGAGACTTCATCACAACTCAAACTCTTATTAGTGATGCAATACTTAACAACTCAGAGCACTGCCTAATAATCGATGATAACTCTGAAGAAATCCGTTTTGAATTAGAGCTGAGTTTAGATGAAAACCTCTCCTTATTTATTAACATAACAGATATCACACCTAAAGATAATACTAAACTCTGCCAACAATTAATTGAATTCATATGCGAGTCATTCCGATTGGGATTAGAAACGGAAGAGCTTTTAGTCATAGACGACGACGTTTTCGTTATTTGATTTGTTTTTTTACTATTAATTACTTTTTTACATTCATTTACTTTTTTTACAAAAGCGTTAAATCATGTCTTGGTATTCATTGGAAATTTCGTTATGTATTTAATATTATTTTTATTTTTAAGTATATTTTATATTCGCTGTTATTTCCCTCTTATTATCACTTTTTTTTTCTAAATGTTGTTATTAATATTGGGTTTGTTTTAAATGTTAGTTGTTTTCAAAAGTTGTTTATTATTATGAATTTCATATAAAGAAAAATAATAAAATCTTTTAATAATTTGTTATTAAAATAATGACTCAAATATTAATTCAAATGAAAATCACTTAATATTTAAATAATTTATAATTTTATTGCTAATTATATAGAAAAATAGGACAAAATAGATGTTATCAGACATTCATACAAATTTCTTATTATATTGACCTTGATTAATTGGCGATTAAACATGAAAATAAATTGAAAACGGCACAAAAAAGTAGCGAGCCAGCCAGGATTCGAACCTGGAATCTCCTGATCCGTAGTCAGGCGCGTTATCCGTTGCGCCACTGGCCCTAACATGACAACTGTTGTAAAACTATACTTACCATACATTTCTCGCATGAAAACTCTAGAGAGCTATGTTTTCAGTGCAAACTTTTCACTTCTCTTTATTTATTGAGTTAAGCCTTAAATCTGATTATTTAGGAAATGTTTTCAAAGAGAATTGTGTTAAGAAAAGACAAAATATAATAAAACTTTGTTTTATTGGTTTATTTAATGGGAAAACCGTTTAACACATTTAGAAAAACAATTATATAAAATGCGATACAATTTAAGTATAATTTGATAGAAAACAAACAATACTTAAACAACTAATCAATTGAAAAACAGAACTAAAACTTAATAATTGAGTTATTATTTGGATGAATGCTTTCTGTGTCCATTCATTTTTGATGAACTCTCAAACGAGGGAATGACATAGTGTTGAAAGGAATGGGTTGAGTCCTCAAAGCCGTCGTCGTAATGACAGGACGAATGGATACCATTAGATACTCCGTTGTTAGCGAAAGTGGTGGCCGTAGTAGAGGTGGAAGTGCTCTTATGATTATGATTAGGTCTGATATTATTACTGTCTCTACTATGAATAGTGGACAGACTCTTAAGAGGGCGACCCTTAATCTTGGTTTTGTTGACCGGTTTATTGATTTGAGAATAAATAGCAGATATTGAAGACATTGTATCAAATCCTGAGACTTGTGAGGTTTGTCTGCGACTGTAGTCGAGGCCTACGACCGGCAGTTTAGGTAATGTGGGCTCAGTTCGCATTTCGGACTCAATTCTGGACTTTTTTCGTCCTAAAATTCAATGTATAGATAGGATTGAAAACTATTATCAATAGGACTAATACTTGAAGGAATGATTCATTTTTAAGTGTCTTTGTTTACGTTTTCTGACACAAAAATAAAAATATGTAATACCGGTGATTGTAACGAATGATAAGATGATCGTGGTCAGACACGCCACGATCACAATACCAATAAATATTGATATTAGGATTGAGTCGTCGTCTTTAGTGGTGAACTTATTATTTATCACATTTCCTGTCTTTATGTCCCGACCCGTTCTTATTGTGTTCACTAATGTATACGACTTTTGGTTTCTCTCCGGACATCCAAAGAAATCGCCAACCATTTGGTTCTGTCGACAGTTCAGTAATAAATTAATATTTAATCGATTTATTAGAAAATAATTTAGTTTAAGGTTTTATAAGATTATATGCAAATTGGGTTAACTCTTATCAAACACTTATCGGCAATAGTTTAGTAGTTCTTATTTTTTTAAACTATAATTAATTAGCGATAAAACAAATGAGTAAAACAGTAATCACTGGGAGTATTGATTGTGTAACTATTGGTACTATTGGTAAGAATTGCCTTGTAGCATTTAACACAATTTATCGAATGGTGGGACATTTTTATCCTAGTAAATGTTTTAACATGATGGATAATTGACCAAGACAATACCAAAGGTTTAATGGTTTTGTTTAATTGTTAATTGTCTCAGAAAATAATGGTTTGATAGATGTGTCCAATACTTCAGTTCTTATCATTAGTTATGTTTGGATTGTTTTCTCATTTTCTCAAATAAATATTATGTCAAAAATGTTTCGCAAACAAAACTAATCGTCTGTTAAACGGATGGATTGACGGCTCAAACGGAAAGTTAATTAATTGTCAATCAGTCATAAAATTTGGTCTCATTTTTATTATTAAAAAACATATTTTCAGGCAATTATTCAACCGTTGAAAACATGGGCCAAAATATTAAAAATAAGAAATAATGTGTTGACATAAACTCACGGTTTCAGTCAATTTCCTCCCGTTTCGACCCTCGATATGATATCTGTAGATCTTTCCGACTCTTTCGATGCTATTTTTAGTCTCTCCGATAGCGTAAACAATGCCATTCATTTCAAACATTCCGGTGAAGATGACCTGATCTCCGATGTCTTTATACCTCCAAGAAGTGTTCCAATTCTTGGAGTCCATTGTATTCCAGGCCAGCACTGCATTAGAAAAGTTGCGGCCATTGATTATAAAAATCAATTCATATCTCGACGGAAGAAAAGCAACCGGTCTATACTCTTGATAAGCTTCCCATCCGTTGGGCCACATATTTCCGCCCAAAAGTCCCACCTTTTGTTCATTTAAAGTAAATTAATCGCAAAAATATTGAAATTTATTTACTATTATTTAGGCTTTAATTATGAGTTAAAAGATTTTTTTTTTATGAAATTAATTTAAGAGTTAATTAGTTCTTATCTAAAGAATAAAGTGCTTAAATCGACCCCAATATGATTTTCTGAAAAGATTGTTCTAGAACAGTGTGTAAATGTGTGCTAGTACAATTATTGGCCATAGAATAAATAAATTTTAAATCAAAGATAATATTTATTTAAAGGAAAAGTCATATAAATTATATGATATATTCTAGTGTTTGAAACAAACCAAATGTCTGTTTGATTTTCAATAAAATATTCAATTAGAGTCTCAACGAATAATTATCGACACTTTTCCTCATAATTTTATTTGACGTCAATTTCAAAGCCTTTCTTTCATTCGAGTATTTATTTTTGTGGTAAAAATAATGGATTATTTTTGATTTTTTTTCAAATAATATTTGGCTCGAGTTAAGCATTTTTTATATATAGATTTTCGTTTTGATTCTCACCTTAACTTAATTAAAACCTTAAACTTAAAAAACTGGGTTTTAATTATTTTTTAATCTTTTTCTTAAAATTAATTGAAGTCAAATAAGAGTGAAAACCAAATATTGTGTTCAATAAGTATTACTATCTTTAAAGTCAATCAATTTCTGGAGTTATTTATTAATAAAAAAAAGGTATAAAATAAATTCAATCGATGTTTGATTGTAATATAAGCGAGGGGTCAGTCAAGTCAGGCTAGATTGAGCGATAGCTCTTATCGATCTTGATCATTTTTACACTTATAACAATTATGGTCTTAAATCATTGGATGAAAAAATTGTTTTGTATTGAAGTCTACTTCAATTGAATTGAAAATTTCTTATTATTATATAAATATAAATCTTTATATCCTTAGAAATTACAACAATTCTGAGCTAAAAACAAGATTATGTGCAAATAATTGCATTGTTAACTTTTTTATTGACAATGAATTCATGTTTTTTATGCTTCTCTTCACAACTTTTATGTCTTATTCTCTCTTTTAAACTCAAAACTGTTTTCACTAAAATTCTATTTTCAATACAAACATAAAAACTAAATCTGTTTTTTAAGGCAAATCCTAAACAAATATTTCTATAAATTTCTCTATTATTGTTATAATGGGTTTATCTTAAGAATCTTAAAAAAATATTAACTTTTATCATATTATTTGTATTTTATGTAAATTTCAGTGAATGTTTGCGGAGAGAAAACATGAAAAAAATCATGAATTATACGATGAATGCTATCTATTCATGAAAAGTGTTTTGACTTAAACTCGTCTATAAATAAACTCGTCTTTTGGTTAATAACAACTTCCAAATTAAAGTATGTAATGAAAAGTCGGTAATCTTTGACGGGCTCTACATTTAAAGCCAAATGTTTTGAAATAAAATTAAATAATTATAAAATCAGATGCAGTCAAAGGGGAAACACAACTAATTTGATATCTTTGAAAGTTTGAAATCTGTTTACAACATCTGATTATTCGTATGAAAACTTATCTTCACTTTTAGGACAGATTTTAATCGAAAAGCTTTCCTGAAAATCTGGTCATCTCTGGAAAGTGTGAACATCTCTGTAAATGCAAAGAACTAGAACTTTGATTTAGAAAATATGGTCATCAATGAAGTGTCAAAAGAGAGGTATAATTTTAAAACTGGGAATAACTTATTTGATTTGAAACTGAAAATTATATGTTTGGTAAAACAGTTGTGAGTCTAACTGATTATCCATTCATTGAGTGTCTGATCAAAGGCTATAACATCTTTGGCTTCAATTTTTAGTTAACATATGATTATTGTTTTGATAAAAACAATTGCAATAAATCTCTTACTTTTCATTTCAACAGTAAATTAAAAAAAAAGAAAAATTGATTTCAATTTTTACTTTAATTATCTGATGAACAGAAAAAAGGTTTTAAATCAAATAAAAAATGTTTGAAAAGGAAGAAGACATTAAATATTTGCACTCATCTTATTTTATGAGATTAACCTAGATAAAATGCCTAGATAGCTTGATATAATGAGCAAAATCCTTTTTAAAAAACATTAATTTAGTGTATAAATGATATGATTTTATTTGAAATATTATTTTTCTAATAAAAACACAAACTTTTCCACTAAATGTGTGCAAAACCTCTACATATTTATAACGGAATAATAATTAAAAGCCATTTCTTATATGAATCATAATATAAGACATAAAATGATTTATTCAAAAGTGAAGATAAATAAAAAAAAACTTAAATATGAGAGAAAACAAAGAAAAAAATATATACCAAAAGTAAAGTTCTCATAAAGTTTAATACAATTTACCCTGATTAGTGACACCCCCATTAGGTTATAGTGCATAATAACAAACCTGTTTCATAGCCCACGGAAGTTGTTTAGGTTTGACTCGTCTCTGACTTCCATCTCTGTTTCTGACGTCCAGATTATAGTAACCTCTGGCCCGAGACTTGTTGTGTAGGAAATATACAGCCATTCGACTCATTTTAAGAATCTCTTTACAGTCGACCACTTCCTTGACATCACATTTTGGTACTCTTGATATGTTGAACGCCCCCTGAATGTGGTCTCCTATTAATAATGGAGTAAATTAAGACATTTTATAAAAATTATTTTATTTGTTTTATGAGTATTTAATTAAATTTGCATAAAAGGTGTAACCAATACGTGATTATTTTATTTTTCTAGTATTGCCATGCTCAATTTATCATATAATTTCGCAAGTGTTAGTGTTAGTGCTCTCGGGGCAACCATTTGACATAGTTTCTAATTTGTAAATTTATCTTGATGAATTGTCAAAAAAAACATTGAAAGATATGACAGAAGAAATTACAAATAAAACAGACAAATAAATTGCGAATATATGTAAGACTCGGGGCATATCCTTAACTTATTTGTGACATAAAATTAAAAATTATAAAAAGATGTGTTTGTTTTTCACTAAAATCAAGTTCAAGTAATGTTCCAATAAATTGCTCTAAACTACAAGTTTTGCCAATTTAGGCAAATCATTGGCCAATCAATCAAATTAAAGCTTGAGGTTAATTACCCGGAGAGGGTCCGGGAGACAGTCCTTGGCTTCAAAATAATATATTGATTAACATGTCATTAGAAGTAATTTTTAAAACTACAGCTCAAAGATATTATTAAAAAAAATCCATTTCACTCTTTCTCATACTTTTTTCCCTTTTATCCCTCCCTCTATCACTCCCTCACACTTTTCTCCAAATTATAACAATTAATTACTTAATTTAATTTACGCAATAAAAACACTTTCGTCTGTTTTTATGCTTTTTTATGAGTAATCAATTGACCCGTTTTTATATCCAAAAGAAATATTTTTAACTTAAAATATGTTTCGAAAATTTATTGAATTTTATTATAGTTTTTAAGTTAATATAAATGTTTATAATTTTAAACAATTGTTTACTTTTGCAATAAATTTCAGTCTTATTCTTAACGTTTTAAAATAAAAATATAATTTATAATAAAATATTAGAAATAATTTTTGAATAAAAATTCAATTTTTCTTTCCTTTTATACATTTTAGTCGGAATTTCATAAGTTTTACGTACACTTAATAGTCGTAATTCACATGCATTTGAATAATTGATAAGAAATTTATAGTTAGAATATTTTAGTCGGAATTTTAATCTGATCTAAAGGTTAATTCAGTGTTTTAAGTGAGTTATTAATCGATGGCATACATAACTTATTTACCTTAAGTGAGGAATCAGTATAAATATGGGCACAAAAAAAAAGCTATAAATTCATTTCTAAATAGAAATGAAAAATTATCGGAGAAAGTAATCTCAGCAATGGTTTAATATTCTGATCGTTTCCTTGAGTAAATGCTAAGATGAAAATAGTCATTAATTTATGATTTTTAATTTAATTCAGCGAATCATATGAAAGGCCGTAAAGTTTTAATACTAAATACAGTAAAAAATAAACACCGATTTAAACCCCTAAACTGTTTTAGGGCTAAACACTGTTTTGCACGAAAACTGAAGAATTTGGTGTAAATAATAGTTTTTGTTTCTTTGGTCTCAAAAATATTCTTCAATTGTTTGCTGTCCTGAATTGGGTTTAGATTTAATGTTAATAAATTAGTACCAAAAAGGATGAATCAAAATATAAGTAGATTTAAGTGAAATGAGAGCCCAATGAGAGGGAGACTAAAAACACGCAAACATTTAATTTAATTATAATATTCTTCTCAACCAAATTACCGGTTCATTCAAATTGTTAGTTCATTCAATTTTATATATTTTTATAATAAGAATTATTCAAAATTATATAAAATTTATTCATTTTTTTGTGATTAAAGCACACAAAATGAATATTCAAATCAATTATTAAACTTTTCTATCTTTTCATAAACTTATTTCTTTAAGAGTTTTATTTAAACCAACAATTTATTGATTTTGTTGTTTATTCCATGAATCAAATCATGAGATTTTAGGATAATTACACCAATGGTTCTGATTATTCAAATACCATCAGATTTTTCATATCAATTAGAATTTGAGGAAATGAATGCAAAAATTTCATTTTTTCCACTGGTATTCAGGTATGAATCATCATCTAGCAAATATTACTTAACTATTTTGCAAATATTAAATAATAATTGGGTGAAATTTACCTTGAGTGAATGATTTTTGACTAAATGGTTCACTAAGATTATGGTTATCCTTATAGTAATACCAGAGCCGGTCATCTCTGGTAACTATAATGTCATATCCGTTATAATAGGCTGAGTCGACATAGTTTTCATCACAAAAGGCAACTTTTTCCACATTTTCCACACTTTCGGCACTTTCTGTTGAATTAGTATCACATTTGATGACAGAAATTAGTGACGAAATTATTAAAATTAATCCGATTATTAGAAAAGAGTAATTTTGTTGCATTTTATTAAGACTTTGAATATTCCTTCAGAAGCTATCATTTCTATAGAGAAGAGACACACAATTCTTGTGTCCACACATTTCTCTTCTAATGAACACTTATGTGGTTTCTCTTTGAGAGCCAAAAAGTTTTATAAATGAATTTCAATTTTATATTAATATAATTATTTGAATGAATTTAATATCTCTTCAATCGATTATTTTATTACTTTTAAATCCATATCCAATTTGACTAAATTATGAGCACAAGTGTGAGCACAGGTAACAAATTCAGAGACTAAGCTGAAGGTCTCGAAACACAATTTTTTAATTGAATCAAAAAAATGTTTCTACAGTTTCCAAGAATAAGTAAAAAGATATAATCGTAGCACTGGTAAGGAGTATCTAGCATTAAATGACAAGGTCTTCTAACAGAACAAGTCTATATTAAATGTGTTCAGGTGTTTGGCTGCAGTTCTCTCTCTATAACCACTCATAGCTTTTGGAGTTTCAGGTTTTCCAGTCTGTGATTTCCCAGTAGTATAACTGTAGACTCAGAAATCAGGTCGAAGTGAAAACTTTAATAACGAGGAATATATCATTTATTTGAAGTTCTGTCGAACCGTTTATTTTGATGCATAAACTTTAGATCCAGAGCTCAGTTTTCATTGAACTTAACGCTAATATTCTGTCCATTAATTGAATAGTAATTTGTTTTTATCTGAGAGAGTATTTAAATTTTTAAGATTTTGTTTTAAATTTGTTATTTCTTTTCTCAGATCAGTTTTCCGATGGGAGTGTCAGTTCACTATTGCTATCAGTTATAAATCAATATTCATTACATTCATTAATATTCGTAACCTTTAGTTATACTAAACATTTAATGAACATTAAGTCGAGTAAAGGATTTAAAAATCGATAAAAAGTTTCAAAATTCTAATATAATAACTGACTATTCATTTGAATACTAAATATTTACTACTGAAACAAATTTCAAATTACAATAAATAGCTAATAATTAGTTGTTATTCAAATGTTCTTGCAAATAAAATGGCTCATTTCACTTATATTCGCTCTCTTTTTTTAGTTATAGCTTATATAAACTTGTGAAGTTTGTAACATTTCATTGGAAAGGAATTAACATTTATTTATTGCAAAAATATTAATATTTTTTATTTTTAAGTCAAATACTTATTAGTAATAATGAATTAGTATTGCGTTTAAGAACTCCTAAAATAGTTATTAATACCCTTCAAATTTTATTTGGTTCATCGCAACTTCAAAAATATATCAAAATTGATCTGGCAAATTTACACTTTTAATTAACTAAGAGATTGAATCAGTTAATATATATATTTCATAGGATTGGGTTAAAAATAAAATCTTGTTTTTGAATTTATTATTGAATCTTAAATATTTCATTTCGAGTATTTTAAATAGTATCTGAATAATGAATTTTTATTAATAATAATTAAAGCATTGCAAATAACCTATTGCAACTAGGTTATTTAAACTTATACTTGTTCCAAAGTAAATTTCTGGAGATATTTCTATGGGTAGACCCGTTGAAATTTTAAAGAAATATTTCAAGTATTGTATCTTTCTTATAATGAGCCTCCCGGTAAAGAAAATTTCCAGGAGTTAATTTTTTGTACAGCCCTAGCAATAATTGTTATTTAAGTGTCCCTAAGGTTCAGGATTTGAGCCGATCATAAACTTAAGACTATTTTAATGAAAACTAAATATTTGTTAATAAAAATTTAAAACTTTAGAAATTAATTGAATTTAAATAAATTTATTTATTAATTCATAATAATTAAATAAATTAATGATTTATTTAATTCTATACAAAGTTATTATTTAAATTTTATTTAAAATTACAGGGATGGCCAAGGGGGGGTTATAGCCCTATACCCCCCCTGTGATTTTGTCGAGGTACCCCCCCCCCCCCAAGAGCAGCGGCAAAAATAAAGGGAAAAAATTGGTGCGAAAAGCAGTAAATTGGAAGGAAAATA
>JAQFZL010000904.1:0-12527 GCA_034695685.1 Galumna lanceata
CCAAAACTCCCAATCAATCCAATGTTTGGCCTCATATGCAAAAGGACTCATTTTGTCTCTAAATTTGCTTTGATGAAGACAACTAGATAGTTATCGAAAGCTTCAACAAAATTCAACAAGGTTGTCGAAGATTTTTGAAAAAAGGGAGTTTTTTTTAAAAAATGTTTTATTAATATATTTTATCGGATATTTGATAACTCGTATGACAATCGATTAGCAATGTTTACAGTTCTGGTAAAATATTATGATAACCAAAATGAAAATCATAAACAAAATCAATAAACTTTTATTTAAAAAAAGAGATATGAAAATGTTGTGCCTCTGAGCTGAACATCGATTGGCTCTGAGTTGTGAAAAGGATCACATTTTTCAATATAACAGTTCGTTATTCTAATATCGAACTGAAAATTCTCTAAAAACTCATATTTATTGTGAGTAATGGCTTTTGAGGATATTCTCCAACAAATCACTCAGTTATGCACTGAAAGCATTTTTTGAAATCAATCAAAAGTTAGAAAAGAATCATTTCTTTCTGAATGACATTTCATTGGAAGTCATTTTTCATATATTACTTCAGAAATGATTTTCAGTTTAAGAATAATTCGAATTTAGTTCCAAAAAGTCATTTGAATTATAGTTGACTTCACTTCGATTTATTCCTATAAAATATTCTGATTTAAGCCAACAATCATTTCATACAAAACTATTTTATTTCCAATAAATTAATGTTTGAATAATTTTAAATAAAGGCTTAAAATTATGAATACAATACAAAACATTATAATAACAGAAAAACCGATTAATTTTCTGGAAATTTATAAATCATAACTTATGGCTCCCGAGATATCCCTTTGATTAGACTAACTCTTAATCATTAAATAAATTTTATTCATTTGTTTAGACATTTTGGATCAATTTTTGACATTTTTTAAAACTTAATTTCGTTGAACTTAAGTTATTTCTTGAGAATAAAACTGCTTTTCATGGCTTCCAATAATGGAATTTCCACAACAAAAGGGAATATTTTCTGAACCAATGAATCGAAGAATTAGTTATAAAATATTTTTATTAATATTTAATATATATTTAATGATTTAAAAATATTTAAACGAAATCTTATTTAAATTAAAAACTATGTTTTCATTGAGTGTTGTTTTGAATAAATTTGTTTTGGAAATCAGTTCTATCGCTTTCGAATTGCCGTCGGATTTCATTTCGAAGACTTGGAGTCAATAAGTATTTGATTATAGAGAACGCCATCGCAATAGAAATCTTAATTGTATTGTTCTGGGCTTCTGTTCGGGTGATGGCGGCCGAGAATTCCTTTGTGTGAACGGGAGATGTATTACTGCCAATTGAAAAACTCGGACATATCAGTGCCACCTTATGTGAGATATTTCCTAAATCTGTCGATTTGTATATCAATGGATTATCGACTTCTTCTTGAAATTCAATTCCAAGTGATTTCGCCTCTTCTTTGAAAAGATTCGCTAAAACTTTGTTATGATTTAAATAAGAGTACATATTGTTGTCCAAAAAATTGAATTCAACTTTTGTTTGCGTCACTTTAGCCGCCGATTCACTACACTCTGCAATCCGTTTACCGATTGAATCTAAACTCTTCATATCTTTAGTTTTAATACAAACTAAAACTTCACACTTTTTTGGTACCAAATAGTCGACGTCACTCTTTTTTATCAAACAATGGATTAAAACATTTGGTTTCATTTGATTTGAGAGACACATTATATTGAGTCGACAGATGACCGCCGCATCCAAAACACTCTTATTTTGAAAAAGATTTGAACAATCGATGTGACGACTCTCTCCCTCAAACGATATTCTTATCTGAAATCAAATAATAATTTTTAATTTTTTAATTCTAGAGTTAAATAATTTTTAATTTATTTGTCATTTTATTAAAACCTTTTGATAGCAATAAAATTGAGGGAATAAACAGTTTTGATTTGAAGGTTTGACTGCAATAATTATATCAATTTTGTCAAACGCCTGTTCTCTCATCATTCGTATTTTTCCTCCGTCTTCTTCAGATGCAGGCGTTCCTAAAACTATAATACGACCGACAAGTCTTGTGTCGGCATTCATTGCTTCGCGAACGCCAATGAGTGTTGCGATCGACGCTTCAGTTAATAAATTATTACCATTTGAGTGACCGAAGTCTTTGATGGCGTCGTATTCACATATAAGACCAACTGTGGGCGCATTTGTATCATCTTTGAGGGATGAGCTCTGAAGTATTGCTTTAAAGGCTGTCGGAAAAATGAAATTGTAGTGAACCTGTGCTCCAACTTTTCTAAGTATTTCACACAAGTATTTGTGGGCCTCTTTCTCTTCGTGGGCTAAATCACTGTTCGTTAACAATTCTGTACTAATTTTCTCCAATTGTTTGATTCGGGACTCAATTTTACTTTTGGCCGCATTTGATGTTACGAACCAAACGTTGCGATTATAATACTTCTGAAGAGGATTAACAAATTTGGTCTTTATTTTACTATCAATTTCTGAAGGCTTTAAATTATTGATTGTATTCATTATTATTCAAATCAAAGATTAATTGGTTAAACAAACTGAAGATAATTTCGATTTAAACTAACAATATGGTAATTATATCGCGCTCTAACTTTAAATTTATCATTAAATTTAAATATTTATATAAAACTATTTTGAAATCTCTTTTATAATATTTATTACTATAACTTATATTAGATTTGAATGAATAAAAAAAAAGTCAAATTTAATTTTACATTTAAATTGTAATTTAATTTTGAATTTAAAACCGTTTTTTAGACAAAACTGTTCATAAAGTTATTAAATTGTTATCTAAAAGTTATGTCTTCTGAGAAGATTCTTCTCTATCAGTGATATTATTGATTGTGTTTTTCAAAACATTAAGAATTATAGAGTTATTACCGATAAGGAAATGGTTGGACAGAAGAAGAGATGATTACTTGTATTATATGTTATTTATTCATTGGTTGGACTCATTTGTCTTTTGATTCTTGAAGAACCTAGAAATTTATATCAACATTTATATGAAAATTAGTAATACCTTGATCAATTATTTGACATGTATTTATGAATAATTTGATTAATTGTTTCAATGACTAGCGTTTTAAAGAATTTAATCAAAGTTTTAACTTAAAACTTTTAAACTATTAAATGAATTTTGTTTAAATAAAATGTTAACTTTGGGTGAATAAGAGAACATAATTTCTTAAGCGAAAACATTAATATAATTTTCTATGTTTTTACTCATTGAAAGAGTGGCGAAGAGTATAAAAACGAAAGCGAAGACTCCAAAGGATTCACCACAAACTCATAAAAAGCAATTCATCACTAAAACAGCTCAACAGATCGCCCAACAGCTCAATGAAGAAAAACCTAAAGAAGGAAAACCCAAAGAATAGACCAAAAGAAAAACAAAGCAACAAAAGGGAACAACGAATAAGTGACCCCTCAGTCCCGTCAGTACTGCTAATTACAGTAATGTCGTAACAAAAGTCAATAAACTAATGTCAGATCTCAACAAAGACTGAAACCAAAAATTATTTCTTCATTTGAATTAATTTTTCAATTCTTTTAATTTGTTTTTCATTAAATACTTAAAAACATTAAATTCTTTACAAATAAAATATTTAAAACAAAAAACATTATAAGTTTTCATTAAATAAATCTCTTTATAACTTAATTTAGAGGAATTGAAAAGTACTCAAAAAATTGCCCTTAAAATATGGATACTCAAATATCATTACCAAGCTCTTTTAAAAATTTAAACTATTGAGTATTTCAACTTTTCAATGCACTTTAATATACGTTATACCAAGTTCAAATCTATAATATTTAATGGTAATTGACTAATGAATATAATTTACGTTAAAACTATGTAAACTTGTGACTATTCTTTTAATTGAATAGTTTTTCACATTATTCATGATTATATTATGAACTTGTTCATATTTTCAAGCGCTACTTATAAAAACACACCTTTAATTTATAACCAAATTATAAATAAAATGCAATTCTTTTTGTCCACAAAATATAATTCTTTGAAACCGTGTTTCAGATATTTGTCGACTCATTTGAATTAAATGAACGAAATATTGAAACTCAATTGAATTGCAATTTAATATTAAGCGATAATTTTTTAAATATTTTAAATGAAATCATATTAAGAGGTAAATATTATTTTACTTTATTAATATTTATTAATTATTATTTAAATATTTACTATAAATTAAAACAAAATATTATTAAGAAATTTGTTGTCGAAGCAATGGTTTATTAAATGAGAAGAAATCCAATTGTGTTGAACTGTTTTACATATTTTTATTCATTGTTTTACATATATTATAAGTTATAATTTATAAGTAAATTTTGGAGACATTAGAATATGAGACACTTTTTGTGAACATTAGTATTAAATATTCACACATACTATTATCTAGTAACTTACTAGTAGTAAGCTTTAATTAACCCCTTTAATAATATTTGAATTATCAAAAGTAAACTTTTCCTATATGTTATATCATGGTCAATTCCAATAATAATAAAAAGCAATGACTAAAAGCTATCAATGATTATAAAAGTTTAAACGCTTTCACCAATTTTTGCTAAGATTCCACTTTTCAATGACATTATTCTTAATTCAATCAAAATTTATTTCTTAATAAAGTTTACCAAGCGCCATTCTTAAAAATTCTAATCAAAAATTATATATCTTTTAAATGATTACTTCTCTACTCTCTCTACACACACACACCCACTCACTGACTGACTAAATAACTTAATAACAATTTTGAATTTTGTCGAAAACATGTTTAGATCCCGTTATGAAAATATTCTTCGGTTGAGAACTATTTTTTAGAATAACTTCATTGATGTCAATGAAGTTTTCAATTCCTCTTAAATAATATTTATAATAAATTAAGGGATTTTTTAGTGCTTTTAGAATAATTGCATCGACTGTTGTTTCTGTGAATAACATTTTACTATAAACTCCAAAAGTATGTAAACTTTTAGATCCATTAAATAATATCTGAAGACCAGAATCTGTTATGGATTCCAATAATGAATTATTCATACGTTTTATGAAAAGTAACTCTAAATGTTTTAATTTAGTCAATGATTTCATCGTCAAATCGGTTACGTTTTCATCAATTATTCCAATATTCAAATGTTTTAAAATTAGGAAAAACTGAATTAATGTCAGCAAAAAAATGGTCATCGATTTGGTCAGACATGAGCTCCAAATGTGTTAATTGTTTACAATTTTCTAAAGAATAAATGTCTAGTCTCTGAGGCGGAACCGGATTTGGTGTCGAACTGTCATCTGAATTGAGATAAATCCTCTTCAAAGTAGAGAATCGTTTAAACGATTCAAAACAATGCTTTGTATCGAAAGATATTCTGTTCTCAATTTCCAAACTAAAACTCTTTAATTTTTTACAATTTTTTGCTATTAATTCAAAACTTTTAGCAATTTTTGTGTCATAAGAATTATAGTCAATAAATGAAATGCTTAAGACTTTTAATTCTTTTAATTCCGATACCTTTTCGATGGCATCTATTCTGTGCAATGGATTCTTAAAAGAAAAATTAATATTTAAATGAGTCATCTCTGGGTTATTATCAATTAAGATATCAAACAATTGTTTGTTTGAAACGCTATAGACTTTGAGTTTTTTCACTTTTTTAACCAAAAGTTCGTTGTTTTCATACAAATCGACAAAATGTATGTTAATTAATGAAAATAAATGTGGCGAACATTTTATTAATGTTTTAATGGTTTTACTTCTATCTAATACTTCGATCTCTTTTATATTTGAACCAAATGTTTGTCCAAATTCTTCGAACACTTGTTGTGAACAAATGGCTGAACAGAACTTTAATTTATTTAAGTGAAGACAGTATTTGATAATTGATTTTAAAATAAAATTATTAAATTCAAAGTCATTTAAAGCAATTCTTTCGAAATGTATTTCATTAATATTTGGAAATTTTTGCAAAACTTTTTCAATTTTACTTTTGATTGACTCCAAAGACAATACATTTGATATTAAAAAAGTGTTTGAATTGTTTTTATTGCTTTTCTGTTCAGAAAATATTCTCAACTCTTCTTGCTTCAACCGAATAGAATGAAGACATCTTTGAAACTGTTTAGAGACAAACGATAATTTGATTTTGTCTTCAATTGATAGATATTGAAGAATATCTTCACACAAATCATCGTAAATCTTAGCACTAAATGAATCCATTTCTCAATTATTTAATATTTTTTGGATTCAAATAAATTAATTCAAAGACTTATTTATATTAAATACTTTATAAAAATATAACGAAATAAAAGTTTAAATATTCGACAATTAAGAAGAGCCACACCTAAACACTGCATAACCAAAAAATTGTTGAGAGTATGAGCACATCTCACTTAACGTCAAATAAAAATAGAATATTCTGTTTGTCGAGCAATTCATAAACTGTTTATTCAAAGTTGTGTTGAAAGTAATAATTTATTTAAATTTAACCGGTTTTTGGATAACAAATTCATTTAAAAACATTTTAATAAAACAAATAATTAGATAAATTTTAACTAAAATAAAGAATAATTTCTATTAAAATTAATTTTCTTATGAAGAGTTTGGGCCAAAATTTAGATATTTGTCGATTGATATCTGTTTGTTTGACTTTAAATTTATTTTCCCATTTTTTGCGGCTATTCTTTGTCGAAGTTTTTCGTTTTCAGCCGCCCTCTCCTCAGCCCTTAATTGCATTAATTTTCTGAAAAAGAACCCTCTCTTAACAACAGGTGGTTCAACAGGTTTTGACTCATCTATTGGTTCCTTAGCTATTATGTCATTTATATGGTCACAAACATCAATAATTAATGGTTTGTCTAAACATTCACTTTCAGAATAATTTAGAGGAATCTCTTTATTTGATTTATGACTTATGGTAGATATCAATGAATTCCTGGGATTTCTTATGTTTTGGTTCTCAATGTTTTCTGAAATATTGTCCAAAATATTCATTTCAACGTCAGTTCCATTTGACTGATCATTTGATTTGGAGGTATTGGTGTTGGCTTTCCATAAGTCATCCAAAGTAATTGTGTGAACATTTTTCAATAATTTTTGTGGACTAACATTATCTCTGTTTTCTCCCTTAATGTTATTTTTATCGACTTTTTGGAAATAATTATCTAATTTATTGGTATTATGTGAGGGTTCGTCACTCTCTTCAACAAACTTTGAGGCAGCGATCGATAGGTTAACGATTGGCTCAAATTTAAATTTATGAAACACTTGTTTCATAATCTGTTCTTCTATTTGTTTGGCGGTAGAGTTAGAATCGAGAGGAAGAGAACGGGAATTGTTATCCTTTTCATGAAATTTGAAGCCAACGACCATTAATTTTGGCGACCGTTTATTCATTTGTTTGTCGCGCGCCATACGTTCGACCAATTCTTCGGACAATTGTTTGACCCAATATCTAACGTCTTCAACAGTGGAGAGCGCGGTCTTTCCTAAAGTCAAATGAAACCACAATAACCTAAAACTAGAACTAATCAATTGATACAAACCGGGAAAATTTTTGCCACAACCCAATGATTTAGAGACCTGTCGGTTTGAAACGGGTTCGTCGTCCAAACCCTCTGAAACATCTCTGAGCCATTTGGCAGTCTTTGCATCAAAAACTTTAGCCAATTCTTTGTACTCCAGATTTTTCAATTCAAACATTGTATTGATTTTAAACACTTGCTTTACGTGAGCGCCCAGTTTTCCGCCCAAAGACCGCACTTTTCTTATATCCATTCGACTGAATAACTGTGAGATACCTCTTTGAGGAAGTATTGTCTGTGCGTTCGGTTTATTGACAGCACAAACCAATTTAGCCAACATTTTGTTATGACTAATACCGGCGGAACACTTGAATTGAGTTCTCTCTAAAATTTCTTTTCTGATCTGTTGTACGACAATCGCCCCAAACGCCAGTCGTATGTCATTTGCGAAAAACAGTTCGTTATCTTTCAATTCATTCAACCATTTATTCAAATCGTTTTCGCCATCGATTTCTATCTTCGAATCGGTTAAGACATTAGATTCTGGAATCGGTTCCAACCGTTCGACCAAATGGTTGATATGATTCGTTAAATCAATGAACGCCTCGTCGACGGACGCCTTCTCTACAATTATTTCTGAGTCGAGAAGTGATACAAATTGTTTGATGGCTTCAAACACTTCATGACTGGCCTCTCGATATCGGGTCAGATCTGCTTTACCCCTGACTTCGGGCACAGAAAATATATGAATATCAGGACATAAGGCAATGGCGTCGTTGCCTCTTATGCCTCGCTTTACACCAAAATCTCGCGCCTCATAATTGACAGCAATAAGACCTCCGCCTTAAGACAAACATAAAGTTATTATTTAAAAGAATTTGTATGTCTTTTGATACAAACCTTTCCAACTGTTATACTGAGCGACAGCACAGGGATGGCACCAAAATTCTGGGGCCAAACGTTGTTCGCACTGAACATAAAAACAGTCCATATCTATGAGTGCTATCACTCTCTCCGAAGACATTCTTAAAGACAGTTAAAGATTTTAAAACATTGATTGACAGTAGATTTGAGTTAACTCTCGATTGTTTTGTGAATGAATTTTGGCGTCAAATCGTTTTGTATTTTTAAGTCTATGCAATGCAAGGGATCGTTCACTTATTCTGTGCTCTTTATGACATAACTTCCTCCGGTTCTCAACTCATCCATAAACCAATTGAAAAGAATTTAAAATTTAATGAAATTTCTCTAAAAAAAAAGTCGAAAATAATTTTATTTAAATAATTTAATACAATTTTTTTAATTTAAATGTGATTTCAGTCATAAAAAGTTTTAATTGAATTCTTTTAAAGTTTTTTTTAATTTGAAAGTAAAGGACATTATTTGTGTGAATCGATGGTCGATATAATCGATTGATTCGATGATATCTTTCTCTTTCCTGTTTTATAGACAACACGTTTTGAAGTAAATCGTTGTCTCAAAACAGTTATTAATTTAATTGCATTCAAACAATGGGTCGTTACTCAACAGATCCGGAAAACCCGACCAAATCATGTAAAGCCCGCGGAAGTAACCTTCGCGTCCACTTTAAGAACACTCGAGAGACGGCTCAGGCCGTCAAAAAGATGGCACTTCGAAGGGCTCAGCGATACCTCAAGAATGTTATCGCGAAGAAAGAAATCGTTCCCTTCAGAAGATTCAATGGAGGCGTTGGACGAAAGGCTCAGATTAAGGCATTCAACGGCACAACTCAGGGCCGGTGGCCGGAGAAGAGCGCAGAGTTCTTATTACAACTTCTCCGAAACGCCGAATCAAACGCTGATTACAAGGGTTTAGACGTCGACAGACTTGTCATCGAACACATCCAAGTGAACAGAGCGCCCAAAATGAGACGAAGAACATACAGAGCTCACGGAAGGATCAATCCCTATATGAGTAGTCCGTGTCATATAGAAGTTATACTTTCAGAGAAAGAACAGGTCGTCGCAAAGGCTGCCGCCGATGACGAGTCACCGAAGAAGAAGCTCTCGAAGAAAAAGATGGCGCGACAAAAGTTGATGCAAAGGGAGTAAACAAATGATTTCAGACCTGTTTTTAGGATTGAATTCAAATTTCAAATTGAGTTCATTATTGTATTGAAGATTAATATCGGAATTAAACCATTTTTTGTCAACTTTTGTATCTTTTCATTGAAAGTCAATTTAAGAAACAAATCTTCAAATTATTTGATTCTAAAAGTGATTTATTTTAAACAATAATTTAAATGTTTTAAGAATCGAAAAAATAATTACAATTATTATTAAGTTTTAAATTAAGTGTTGAGTAAATGAGTTAATAATTCATTAATGAATTAATTGGAGAACAGGAAGTGAGACATGATTTTAATATTAATGTATAATCCAATCGGTAATTAACCCGATAAGTCATTGTCATCGTACAGGATTTGATCGTAAAGCTCGGCTTTAACTATTCTTCCCCCAAAGTAACGTCCGTTGAGGGCATCCCTTCCTTTAATCGCTTCTGTTTTTATATAGAAAAATAGTAATTCAGTAATTGATGTGAAAAAATGTATACATATTTACCGGAGGGTTGACTGAATTCTACAAATATTTTGACGATAATTTCTGCGTCTTCTTCTTCTGATTGTTTTTCCTGATATATAATAACTCTATTAACAAAACCATATCTTCCGCACTCTTCGGTCACTTCAGACTCGAGTTCGTCGTCCAAATCGTCGATTCCAACCATATTTCGGAGAACAATAACTCTGGACTGAAAGATATGAAACTAATAAATAATATAATCAAGAGTTTAAGTCTTACCTCATTTTTGCGCATAAGTTTTTGCATAAGCATTTGTCGAGCGTTTGACCCTTTGATGACAATGTTTTCCTGTTGTTGTAATGTTTGCGATTCTTCGACATTACTATTAGATTCCGATAACTTTTGTTCCAATTCTTTTGCGGCTGCGATGACAGCGATCTCACAACTGATTGAGGGCTGTATTGTAATGATTGGCGGAGGTGTCGATGATTTGGTTGATGGCGAAGACTTACTCTTTGATGACGACTTATTTTTCGGAGGAGTCGACAGGAATTTAGAAGAAGAATCAGAATTTGTATTTTTGTTTAAATTATTGGTTTGAGACATAACAGAAGCGGGAAATGTTGTTATTAATGTCGGGGGTGGTATCGTTACAGGTATTTGTATAGTGGTTGGGGTAACTGTTACTCCTGTGATAACGCCCGGAGCTGTTGACGCTAATACTGGTTGAACTGGTGAAAGACCCACAGGGGTTGGAAGAGCTAATACAGGAGGAGGTATTGACGTCGCATTTGTACCGTTTGGTGTGAGACTCGCCACTGCATCCATTGCTTGGATTTTGGCGGTGGCGGCCGCTGCGGCCACAGCAGCAGCGGTTGGCATTGCACTCGATAGTGGAGCCGATGAGGGACCGTCGAAACAATTGGGAGGAGTTATGGCCCGCCCAACCCGTAAGTATTGTCCGCCCAAATCGAATAAATTCATTGATTGGATGGCGTCAACAGCGCACTGATCGCCTTCATATTCTATGAAACCGTATCCCCTATGCCTTCCCGGGTATTGACTTTGTGCTAATTTACAGCTTTTTATTTTACCAAATGCTTCGAAAACTGATTGAATGTCCTGTTCTGTTAAGTCCTGATGTATTGACGCCACATATATTCGATTGTAAGACTTGGCCTCTATCTGAAGCTGTTCTATGATAGGGGCCGCCTGAGGCATATTTGATGGTCGGCCCACTTTAATATTTCTGCCCCCAATCATAACACCATTCATTTGATCCAAAGCCAATTGTGCGGCCTCTGGCAAATCGTACTCAACAAATGCAAATCCCTTATGTTTTTGAGTGATGGGATCCCACGACATATTGATTGACTTAATCGGACCAAAAGGACAAAACGCTTGTCTTATTGTGTCTTCTTTGAGCTCAAAACTAATGCTCCCGACATATACGCGACACATGAGAACCAATGCCTGATGTCTTTGGAGTGACTTTTGCTGTTGTTGTTGATGTGCTATCGTTTGCTTAACTAAAACAGATTTAATGCTCTGTTCCATCGCATACTTCTTGGCTTTGGTAACAATTTCCATTTGATCTTGACTCAATTTGACGAGACCTGCCGCCAAAGCCGACGCCCTAAGTGCTCCTGGTCCTGCCAATAACAGACCTGTTTGTTGAGCAGCCGTCAGGTCTGCCACTGAGGCATCATCTGTGAAGACAAAACAAATGACAATTACATCGCTTTTGAAAACAATTAGAAAAAGAAATGAAATAAAAGAATAAATTGATTTAAAGAAAAAAAAATTGAAATGATGTCAATCTATGGATCGAAAGTGCGGCCATTAATTAGTGTTGAGTTTATTATTATTATCTGGAAATACAGTACCACTTATTTGATAGACATCCGAATCAACCGCTCAACTCATGACTGAATGAGTGATCAATACATCAAACAACTGATTGATTAGATTTTTTTGTGAATGATTTGCAAAACCAACTAAAAGAAAGAGTAAAAAAAGAGAAGAAAAACAAAAAACCGAATGAAAAACATTTGCCGCCAAAAAGACATTTATATATAATATTAATATTAATTTAATTAAATATTTTCTAATTTATAGAATATTTAAATATATTTAAAATATAAGTAAAATATTATGTAATTTAACCGAATTTTAATAACATTTTAAGTGTTTTTTTGGTTATTAATTGATCGCAACGTTTGGTTTGAATCTGTTTTGAGTCCAATTGAATGGTATTTCATGAATGGTATGGCATTAATGTCACTATTAATGCAATTATCATCTGAACAATGATTATGACATTTGATATGTTCTGCAACGACACAGAAAAGAAAGAAAAAAGAAAAACATATGAAAATTCATAATTAATTTTTAAAATAATTTAC
>JAQFZL010000905.1:0-12526 GCA_034695685.1 Galumna lanceata
AACAATTAACTTCTTTTGAAAAAAAAAGAATTTCATAATTTCTGAAACTCATCTTTCAAATTGATTTTTGTTGTGTATTACCAAATGATTGATTGTTTAATTGATTTTATATAAAAACATGTGTCCAACAAACGACTCATTCCTTCTTTCAAAGGTTTGTTTGATTTTCGATTAGACAGGAATGCCATGGCTTTCCAATAAATGAATATTTATCAAGGTACAATCAATAATATTCGTGATATCCATGTCTAATGAGCTGTTCCTGTGCTAAACGGATATTATATCAAAGGTTTATGTCTTTTCCCTATGGGTTTCGACTGTATATTCCATTTTCTATTAGAGGGAACGTATGCCGTTTAGAGTTGACTTGTGCTCTGCCGGTGAACACAAGTCGAACAACAGGTGATTCCTTCTCCAGTCAAGAATATCGGTCACACAATTGTAATAAAAGTAATATTTTCCAGTGTTTTTATGCCTCAAAACGAGACAACTTTTGATTTTAGGGAGAATTAAGCACTGGTAGAGTAGAGTATCGTAATTGACAGCACATCCACAACACAGAACATTATTAGGAGGATATGAGGACGACTTGTTATGGCTTTGAATACTTTCATTTGATGCTAATTCCACGACTATTATTAGCGTTAGATAGACCGGGGAATGGATAGAACAGAGCACAGCATTAATTTAAAGGCAATGGATACCAATCTTATTATGGATTGACATAACAAAAGGCATTTCGTTTGTCTTTCCCTCTATTTTATAGATAGTGTCAATCATTGCGTTAATTAATTGGCGATATAATTGTCGCACAGTCTGTGTACAACAGCCGGTCCTCTTCACGCATAAGTATATATCGTTTTCCCTAAAATTTATACAATTCCTGTGCTATCAGTACTTCCATAAACCATAAAATTATTGTTTGTTTTTCTAAGTCTTTGAATTTTCAGACTTATTATGGAAATTGATTTAAACATTTCCATTGATTGACTGATAAAAGTTCAAGTTTTTGTTGCTTGATAACTTATACGACACTGGATTTTACCCTGGAGAATCTAATAAAGCGCTTTTTATTATAAGAAAAGTTTCTCCGGTGCTATACTTCTGTGGAAATTGCAGTATATTTTACTGAATAAAAGTCTTGTTATTTTTGAGAAGAAATATATTAACCAAAGGTTTGACAGAAAAGAATTTATTGTTTTTCCTCTCATAAAGAAAAGATATGACATAAAACTACATTCTGTGCAGAAGAGGACAGAATAGAAAATATAACAACAAAACTAAATGAATGAAAGAATAAATGTTTTTCGTCTGAAATGTATGACAAAAGTATAAAATAGTTTTTATGCAAAAGTTTTATATTTATTGTTGAGATTCAGATGTCTTTGAGTTAAGTGTCTCTTAAATAATGGACTAAATGACAGAACCAGACAATAGGTACAGACATTAACAATATTTTACATGATTTGTGTCCGTAAGAGCCCAGAAAAATGTTATGCTTGTGGTTAAAGGTATAGCTTATTCTTGTTATGAATGAGTAATAATAAGCAGTCATTCCATACTAGAAGACCTTTTCTTAATATTTTAGTACAATAGGAGTGTGAGCTCTACGGAAGTCTAGTGGCGCACATGTATTGTCCCAAACGGAAGTCTAGAGAGGAAATCTCTGATGAGTTGTGCGCTCAATATCTAAGATATACCATAGGCTCATGTGTTGTTCAAAAAGGCTATACTCTTTTCCAATGTTTGGACGCAATATATTTATTAAAGATATGCTTCACTTGTCTTTAGTTTCACTCAATTATTGTTCAGAAAATAGTTTTCCGTTATTTCTCTTTCTTTTCGTATTTTCTTCTCTACTATTCGTAGTATTTATTTCGTTGACATCACATGACTTCTGACCGTTAAGAGTGAGGGGAAGACCATAATATTCTGGTAGTGATATATATCTAGTTATATGTCCTGTGCCTCCAAACATATTAGTTCTCTATTGGCATCAAATCTGGAAGGCTTTCCCCCCATTTCTCAGACTAATGATCAAAATATTAGACGCATAATATGCTGTGCTCTTCAAATGACTGTTCACTTTATTATATTTTATCTTTACTTAAGATTTATAATCTTTTTCTTTCGACACAAGTCTTGGGAGAAGACCTCAAAAAACTAAGTCTAAATTAAGAGAACTCTATTATGAATAGTTGTGATAAACAAACTGGATGACAGTCAAGTGTCTTGCTAAATTAGTCTTGACTTTGGTTGTGCTTTCATTAGTAATTCTCAGCTCTATTTGGAAGGACTTCTCCACTAATTAGTGTCGTCTTTGAATCTGTTTTTGGGTAAATGTCTTGTGTTTTGCATAAGAGATAACAGTTTTTCTTTTCTACTGCACTGTCTTTGAGAGGAGTGACTGAATGGGATGTCTGTTAGAAGATATTAAACTTTTTTCTGTTGAGTTATTTCTTTTTCTTTCCATTAATTTCAAAAAAATCAATCCATTCAAGGGATTGAATTCTAGGTCTTCCATTAAAAAAAGGATTTCTATCGATGGAAATCATTAGTAAATATTGTATTTAATGGAAGATTTTTCTCCAAATTATAGAAAAGTCATTAAATGTTTTGGTATTTCATTGAATTTGATGGCAGTCTATGTAATCGGAGAACAGTTTTTGTGCTCAAAATCACTAAACTTATGATTTGGTTTTGAATTCTTCTGGTGTTTAGGCCTTTCCTTTAGGATTCCTATTTATTGATGACAAGAATATTCTATTTTTCTCCAAAATAGACATTTCATGTGAACACATCATATCGTTATTTGAGAAACAGAGCCGGGAATATATTCAGGGTGTAAATCAAATATAACTAAAAGCATTTTGAACGCCATTTCTAACGCCTTAAGAGTATAGAATTTTAGTATTTACAGTCACGACATGTATATAACGTCTTCAGTCAGTCTCTATTCTGTCTCTTTAGGTCTGGAATCATATTTTTTCCTCCGTTTTACTCAGGAATCAATGCTTTCTAACTGTGCTCTCAGTGGAGAATCATTGCCAGAGAGGGAGAGAGAGAGAGAGAGCGCATACAGAGGACGAGAACTCTGGCGTTATTTTATATGTCAAAAGTTTTTGCTTTGAGAATAATAAAGCCATCAATCATTTGGCAATAGAGTGTAGTCCCCAAAAGAGTAGCTTATATTCCATCGGCAATGGATGGATGGATAGTCTCAACCATTTCATCTTTGGATGGAAAATGAATCAGTAAAAGGCTGGAGTCTGGGCACAGCCATAGTATGCTCTGTCCATATGAACACATCTTAGGCATAGACATTATGTATGCCAGTATGATCTCTAATCCCCAAATGGATTGACGCCAATATCCATATCCCCAATAGACGGATATGTTTATATGATGTGCCCACAAAAGTCCCCCTAAAAATTATATTATATATTCGGTACTCACTTTCAATAAAGCATTTTATTGATGAGTGAGTGCTCCGGAATGTATACCAGTAGTGAAGAAACGCCAGTAGTTTGTAATTCATTACAATTTATACTTCTTTTGTGTATTGGCTCTGAAAAGCTAATCGTCCAAATCGTATGTATTTTTATGGGCTTTTTTGCTTCACTGCAGAGCACAGCACAGGAAAGAATACCCAAATAGCATATCCTCTTTATTAATGCTGTTCCAAATGATTGACAACAAAACGATATCTCTTTTTTTCTGCTGATTTGAAATTCACTCACAATTTATTTTCCTCTGGAAATGGATTTCTATTAAATTACTTTTTTTAATAAAAAGTAGGCTTTTATTCAATTATTTTATTTAATGGAAATTGTTTTTTGTGTTAAATCACTCTTTGGTTATAATTAGTAGTATTTTATTCAAAGTTTTCCTTTTCTTAAGTGTTTATGAATTATTAAAAACTTAAGTATTTTTAATATCAAGTCTTGAATTTAATGCGATTTTTAGTTATATTTATCTCTAAAAAAAGTAATGCATTTAAATATTTTTCAATATTTTTATTTGAATTTTAAATTTCTTATATTTCTCTGTGAATATTCTCACTGGAAATGAGCATAATTTTTGATTAACCAGTAAATTATATTAAATCAAGCAAGGTGATCATTAAATAATCTATCTTAATGGAAAAATTTGCATGGTATATTGATAAACTTGATGGATATAATGGTATATCGTGTTGTTTATTATTTTTTATTTTACTTATTTATTAGTAATTATTATAATTATAGTGTTTTTTTTGCTGAGACTTAATAGGACTGATTTGTCTCAATATTTGGTCGGAATATATAAATAAATAAATAAAATAAATGAAAATGTCTTCTCTATTACTTCTTAAAGATTGCATCGGAGGTCAGTCGCTCAGGGCTTAAGTCAATCGCAGACCAATTAAGATGAATGACTGGTCGATAATATAGAGAAATGAATTTAATATTTTCTCTGTTTGTGTTGTTATTTGAAAAAAACAATTTTGTTTATATGAATTTATGGGTAGAGACTGTGCGCTCTACCAATTTAATAACACCTGTGCTCTTCTTCTCCCTCTCTTTCTTTCTCTCTAAAAGCAAAATACTTTACTTAAAGGTATAAACAATTGAATAGAAAAAAAGTAAAATAAAAAATATTAATACATTTTTGATCCCCACCTGCAGTGAAAGTGAGGATGAGCTCAGTTTTGTTCATTTGTGTGCACTCGACTTATACTAAATTATGATTTGATTTTTTTTCTCATTTTAATCGTTGAGAGGCTCAGAATAATCATTACTTTCTCTACTCTGACAACGAGTTTTGGAAGAATAAGCGTTTCGTTTTGCCATAAATATTGCATTCAATATCGGAGGTCATGCCTGTGCTCTCATGGCTTTTGCTCTACTCTTATGGCAATTTATCTACAATTTTGCAATGGTATAAAAAATTGAGAGATTAGGCCCCCCCTTAGCCCCCGGCATATCTAACTGTGCGCTTATATTAGTATAATATTTGGTGATTTGAAATTCAGTCGACATTTCACTCATAGTTAGGGTTTCTCTGATTTTCTTTGCCTTTTGTTTCGTAGATTAGATTCTGATATCGATTTTTAAAATAGACTTTTGTTTTTGTTAAAGATTTACATTCGCACAGAATAATAGGTTTTCGTTGTTTTGCTGACTCTTCTTTGTTTAGTTTAAATGACTTCTAGTTTTTTTCACTTCTAATTCATATGCTTTGAAAGCAATGATCAAAACATACATTTCTTTGAGTTATTAATTGATAGCAATTCTGTGTTTTGAATAAAATTAGAGGAAAACTCTTTCAGACGTCGACTGAGTTTTTAAGAGTATTTCAAACGTTTCCTTTGATTCGTTTGACTCTTATTTTTAGTCTTAAACTCAACTAAATTAAAGTTTAGTTTGAATTTCAAAACTCTTCCTCTATTTATGTTAAAAAGAAGTGCTGTTTTGATGCCACTCTTCATATGCTTTTCCATTTGATAGCCTTTTTCCTCTTTAATAAAACCAGTGATGAAAAACAAAAATATTTATTTTTAATTTACTTTAATTTTTTTGTAAGAAAATAGTCTGAATTTCTCTAAATTTTTTACTTTCAAAAAGTCTTTAACCGACGAATACTGTATTTCCAGTGAAAAGAAGTGACAGATTTTTCTCGTATTTTAATTTTAAAACTAATATTCTCAATGAAATCCAACGGAAAGTCACTCTTTTTTTATTGAAAGGAATTCTCTTTTTTTTAGTCTTAAACTTAATTATATTTTTACCAAAAGGAAAGGTCTGACTCTGCTTTGAATATAAGCCTTTCTTTAATATGATTTATAATTTCATACTTTTTGTCGAAAGAATATTCACTTTAAAGATGAGTTTTATGGACAGACAAACAGACAGTCTCTATGTTCTAACCGTCTGTTTGAAGGCATGCCTTTCATTCAAAGTATAGCATATTTTCTTCTGAGAAAAAACACAGCATTTAAAGGCTTTCATCAAATCCTTAGCTCAACATTTGAGTGAATTTGTTGAACAAATACTAATTTAAAGTCAGTGAACATATCAATCAACTCATCAATCGTTAGGCAAAGGGATGGGAAAAAAGACAGTTCTTTCCCCTTTGTTTTGCATTCATTACCCATTTCTACGTTAATTACATAAGTTTTTCAATCAATAGATAATTTTTTTTATAATCAAAACTTTGTTTTTAGTTTAAAGAGTTTTTTATTCTTTGTTTTCTCATCAAAAAAGTCAATCTCTAGTAAAACAACTTTTGTTTTGTAAAAATTTTTGCTGAATTGATTGAAAATGTGATTAAATTTTTTATTCTGAGCTAAAGAGTAAACTCTTTTTATTGTCAGATATTTATTGAGTGTTATTTCATTAGTTTTGTGTAAAATTTTACAAATTTTTCATTTCTAAACAATTTTAGATAAAAACAAAATTTTAATTTAATTATTAATTTGTTTTATTTGTTTCAGACTTCAGAAGAAAATCAATGATTTTTATGCACCAAATCATAAGTAAGACATTTTTTTAGCTCTTGGCTACTCTTGTCTGCTATAATTAACTTGTAAAACAATGATCTAGGGCAAATAAGCAAACTTTGTTGCCAGACTTTTCTCTTGGAAATCATATAATAACTTATAATAATATTCTTATCTCTTCTTATTTGAGAACTAATATTATATAATAATTTTTGTGCGAAAATGTCTCTCAAATCAAATGATTGAATGGATTGCAAACGAAAGGAGAAAATCGTTTCCAATATATTTGTTTCCAATAATAATATGAAACAACAAATAATTCGATGAGATTTTCGATTAAGCATTAAGTATCTGATGAGAGATTAGGTCTTTTTTGTTATCCTCTTTTCTAGCCTTAAGATGGTTATTCAATAGGGTGACCATGTTTATAATTTTCATAATTTATTTCTACTTAATTATAATGATTTTAATTAATTTTTTATAATAAGAGTGGTAATAGTTTGAGTATAAACTCTAATTATTGAGGTATTTTTAGCTAGCTTATTTAGTGATATTATGAAATGTGCTTGTTTATATTTTTTTGTCCACCTGGTCGCTTTAGATGGTTGTGCAATAGACACAGCCATAGTCACCAAATGATGAGAATAGATAACTTTGAGCTCAACATATCAGGCATTGGACAATCGGTGAAATAGTGGGGCCGAGTGTGGGGACAGTGAGGGAGGGCTCACATACACAGAATTAGTAAAGAGGATTAGCCTTCAAATAGGAATGGATCGGAAAGATATATTTGATAGAGGAATGGGTTGCCATACATTAATATCAATAATTTTTTTGCTATTAGTGTAGTACAGTTGGGTAACTATCGTTCCCTTATAGCCCGACCTAATTAGTAGTTAAATAAAAGTGTATTCCTCTGTCAGTCAGTCCTGTCTTTAGAGATAAGTCTTCTTATTCTTTGTTTGCAATCTTTGATCGCAATTATAATTATTTTTATCAATGATTTTCATTCACTTCTTTATTCTGAGTCTTTGAGCAAATAATATATGAAACTTAATGTGAAATTTTGAATCTTTTAACTTTTTATCCTATTATTAAATGAATAAGTTTGCTTGATTAAATTAAAATTTAATGGAATTTTCCTGGAATATATTAAAATGTATTATTAAAAAAAGTTAAATATTTAGTTAAGAATTGTATGAAATTTTGTTTATAATTCGGAATAAAATTAATTTCAGGATTTAATGACTGATAGTTTTTATCTGTTTTTAAGAGATATTTATTGAAAGATTTGAGTGAATCTAAGAATTTATTATTAACTCATTTTTATACTCATTTTCTCGTAATTGTTTTCATACATTAAATGGTTATTAAGTTTTTTCGATAAAATTAATATTTTTATACAAAAATATTGTTTAAGAATTACTTAATTTTTTTTGTTGAATAATTAGAAGTCTTAACGACTTTTGTATGTTTTTCAGTCACTTTTCATATAATGTATTGTTTTTTATTTGTTTTTTTAAATAATTTTTATGAGGAATATATGAAATAATTTTATCCATTTATTATTTATTAATTCATTTCGTGTGAATCATAGTTATCTATCAGATTTTATTTTTCATTTGTGAAGAATTTGAATATTTTTAAAATAGTTTTTGTCTTAAACACGAACAAAGAGTTTATTTTAAATTACCTAGATGTCAATTACCTTGGATCTTTGCCCCATGAATATTGATTTCTCTAATTGGTTATTCAATCTAGCAAGTTTCTCATTTAGAATGCTTGATAAATATCCATTGTTTCAAAGATAATATTATTGATAATCTTTTATGCAATCAATTATTAATTCAATTAATTTATGAAATTTAAAGATAATTATACTTTCGGTTACTTTTGAAGTGTTTTTAATGAATTTTTGTCCGATAATTGAAATCTTATTTTCAATTCTCCTCTCATTCACTAAAATAATTGACTTTTAATAATGGATTTAAATTTCAAAATTATTTTCAAAATTGATTTCATTTATCAAAGTTTATAATAAATTGATTTCATCGAAGAAAAAGAGATAATAATTACGAAATAAACAAAAAAAAAGTATTAAATATTCGTTTGAATTATTCATTGAATTTCTCTTTTATTTCAATGAAATCATCTCTTGATTTATGAAAACTATTAAATAAAATGAAACTAAAGAATAGTATATTTTTTTTGCTTTTTTATCCTATGGAAAGGGAGGTATAGCTGTTACCAAAAAGGCTTATAATAAATGCCTAGTTGAAATTCCATAAATATCAAGCTAATATAAAATGATGGAAAGCCTATTTGATTGTCATATAATTAGGTTTTTCATACTTGGCTTTAAATAAAACATTGTATAACTAATGGAAATGAAACACCCTGGTTACATATGCCTCGATCACAATAATTAATCAGAATAACTAAAGGATAGGGTAGTGCTGGGAATGACACTGGAATTTAAATAACAAGAATAGTGTAGAAAATGAAATATTTATTTTATGTAAATTTTCTTCTATTCTTTTCCACTATTATTCTGTGCTATTCTGTGCTAATGTTTATATAATATTAGATTCAATAAAGAGATTCTTTTAAAATTAGATTAAAAATTCAAATCAGAGCTTAAAATTAGTGGAAAATTCCCCTCAAATTTAACCCGAAAAACGTCTTAATGTTTAAAGAAAAGTCAACTCAAATGAAAAATTGATTTCAATTCTGAAACAATCGTTTGGTTCGTCTCTAAAGAGAAAACAATTCAATTCCGTACTGTAGGGAAGGCCTGTCCTCTGATAAGACAAACCATTTTTTATTAACTATCTTAACATTTGGATTCCCGGCACAAGTCTTAGTGGCAAACAGTGAGAGAGCACAGCATAAACTATAAAATAAGAAAAAAGTCTCTTTAAATCCAATAGTATTGATTATATAGCTGTTGATACCCTGGAGATAGTCGTCCTTAAGCCTAAATAACCTTACTATTTTTTTTGCTCTTGGTAATTTTATTTTCAATCAATAGATATTAAAGTATAAGACAAAAAAAGTAAATAAATTTCTGAAATGAGTCCCTTGTCTTAAATGCTTAACTTAACGTTTTTTTACAAGATTTGTGTCAATTGCAATTGAGCAAGGTTAAATAGCAATATAACAGGTTATTTTTAATCAATAGAAAAAGACCTAATCTCTAATCTAAACCTAACGTAATTTAACATTTCTTTCATTTTGGTTACAGAAAAAAAACTATTGAGAAATCGATACAACATTTTCTGTAGAAATATTTGACTTCTATTTAGTGTTTATTTTGACTTTTGTTTCATTTCTTTGCCTCTGAGAGGACTCTACTATTTATTCCGTTCTGTTTTTTCTTTCAGAGAAGACATTCCTTCCTTTTCTTGGGAACTGAAAGATAAATATTTTCTATTAGTTAAGATATATTCCTATTTATTTAATTTTATCAGTAGCTATGGCTTTAGCAAGCTCATTTTATTAACCATTGACATTTTAGCACTGATTCAATTTGTACTAGGCAATAATCTTGATTTATATATTCATTTAATTTGCTAGGATGATCAGGAATTTAATTATTCTTTCAATAGCATTGTGCAAATGGTGATGAATTTGTAAAAATAACCAAGCTAAATTTTAGTCATCAAGAACATAATTAATGGTAATGGAAGTACTTGCAAGATTATTTTACAAGAATTCTAATTTTATTTGATTTAATCAAGCAATTTTTTTAACCAAAATAGTAATTAACCTTCATTAATTGTAGTGTAAGATTAGAGACCCCCTCTGGTGACCCCCCATTTGGCTAAAACAGTTCAATCACCTGAAAAGAAGAGTATTTGTGTTTTGAGCCAATTCTTAGTTTAATTAATTTGAAGTAAATTTGTTTTTCTCATTCAAGAGATTAATATATTTTGGGTCTTATTATTAAATGTGCTGTTCGTTCGACACAGAATAAGTCGTACGGCATTTAATTAACTTTCTTTACTTCCTCTGCTATAAGAGTTGAATATCATTTGGAAATAATTTATCAAATTGAGCTTCAAATGATAGCTTGCAAATAATATTGAACTTGTTCATTTTTCCCCCTAAAAAAAGTACAAATTAGTGCACTTTTTTGTTGAAATAAATTACTTTATTCAATGAAAAAACTCATTAAAATTCTCATTAAGTTTAAGCTTTAATTCAAAGCTCATGCTATTTGAACTAGATAGTTTTAATCATGAAATAGAATCTAGTTCAACCATTTTTTATTGCATGTTTTTTTGTGGTTCTGTTTGATTTGAATTTTAAAGTTTCAACAAAAATATTGATTTCGAGTAAAAATATTATTTAAAATTCAAATGAAATGCAGTTTTCAATGAAATACTGATTTGAATATCAAATTAAATGCTTTTATGGTTTGTTTATTGAAATATTGAAAATTTATTCTAATTATTTGAGTTTGAAAATCATTTTTATAGTAAAAATATTTGAATTATTTTCAGTTAAAATACATTTTAACTGAAAAATATATTTATTTTTATTTTTAACGATTTTTATGATTAGAAGAAAACAAAACTATTTTATAAAAAAAAAATATAATAAAAAAAGTGAAGAACAGTATTGAAGAGCGAAAAACCGGTATTTCCAGCAAACAATGACTTAAATAACTAATAATAATAATATTGAAAGAAATTATTGAAGTGTCGAATGAAATGCTTGAGAAAACTATAGGAAATGCCAGTGAAAAAAGCTACCTGTGCGATTTAGTTGTTGTTATACTTGTGCCCAAATTGTCTTTAAGAGGCGTTGCGCTCTAACAAAAGCGCTTTCTTTTTGCCATGTTCATTTTTCACTCTGCCTTTATCTTCTGTTCACATTATTCTGTGCTCAACAATACCGGAGCCTAAAGAATAGCAAAATAAGTACAGAATTACTCTTTTAAAAAAAATGTCTAATGATTGTAATGGAATAGAAAATAAGTGTAACGCTATGCCAGTGATGCGCAACACTACTGTCCGATATGTGCTGTGCCGAAGGATGTGCTGTACTTTTCTTTTGATTTTTTTTTTATTGAAAACATGAGTTTTTTGTGCGATTTTTCTCTTCAAAACAAAATCACTTTTCTTTCACTCATTTGGCCTTTGATTCGGAGACAGTTTTTTATTCTTCTCTCACTCTCTCTGTTCTCTCATTTTGTCTTTCATTGGCTTATTCTGTGTCAATAAGAAAATCATATGATATTACCAGTGCTAACAAGAGATGACTTGTTTTCATTGGTTTTTCTTTCATAAGTATCCATACTTTTATTTTATGAGTTTAGATGAGAGAGAAAGAGAGAGATCCCCGAAAATTCTTTACCATTCATTCTGTGCTCCTTTTTTATATTGAATTAGTCTTGAATTGCATTTTCTAAAAGACAGTAATAATTCTGGTATTTTTGTTCAGCACTCATGCTTTGCATCCATTCATTCAATTAGTCGGCTCTTCTCTTAGGACTGTTAACAATGGTTTTCGATACAATCGACTACTAATTGAAATCCCATTCAATTTATTTATGAAAATACTTTTTTTATCTCTTCTAACAATATCTCTCTCTCTCTCCCCAACTCACTCACTACTCTCTCTCCCTCTCCTTCTCTCTCAAACTTTAAAAGAATTGTTTTTAGATTAGAAACAGTTTTTTCCCATTCATTAAGTCATTAGATTTTGAAATTAAAGTCATTTTCGTTAAGAAAAATATTTTCAAATCAAAAGTTAAGACAATCATTAGATTTATAAAAGTGGGAACAGAATAAAAGTACTTTCTGTTAGAGTAAGGTTTAAGGCATTTGTGGTGAGTGTTAGTCTGTGTCTCAGACTTCAGACATTTTTAATACTATTTAAGAATCTCTTATATCAGAACAAGTGTTTCGAGACATTAGTTTTGAGATAAATGACAATCGATTAAAGAATTTTATTCTTTAGTAGTATTTGCCTCAAGAATCAGATCAATCACATCATTGAGGATGAGGTCATTTTATGCTACTTTTTGTGAAATAACTT
>JAQFZL010000906.1:0-12515 GCA_034695685.1 Galumna lanceata
TTTTTAAGCATTGCTTCCGAAATTAATAATATTTTTCCGAATTCTAGGTCTAATATAAATTATTTTATCAAATTAAAAATTTATTAATTAATAATTTTATAAGCTGTGATTTCAATTTAAAACATTACCCATAGCTGTATCCTTCAAATAAAAATTATGTGTGAAATTCTTCATGATTTATGAACTAAAATGTCATGTTAAAAATTCCATGAAAATTTTCGGACCTGACCTGATCTGACCAAAATATTTTTGCTAACCTAACCTGACCGGACCTGACCAAGAATAAAATTTTACCTGACCTGACCTGACTATTAAATTTTACGATTTTTTGGTCCTCTAGTTCATATTATGAACTAAATAGAGTACATACGTAATAGTGTATAAATAGTGTATAAACTAGTAGAATCTTATATTTTAAAAAATAACCAATATCATTTTATTAAGCATGTCACATTGAATATTAATCAGCCAAAAATTTGTGCGAATGGCATCCATTTACCCAAATATCGGGTCTCGAAATTCTAAGTAAAATAAAAACTTATGAATTAATTTATTAATGAATTAAAATAAACTTTTGACAACGAATAAGATGAGTAAGTTTATCGAAAGTTTCAACTGATTGTAATTAAAGTGTACATGGTCATAAGCAGCTGAAACTTAACCATAACTATCTACAAAGTTAGACATTTAAAATGATACCAAGATAATTTTTTACGAATTTCTATGTGAAAAGAGCGTAGTTGTTATAAAAGATAAAAATAAGACTTAAATTATAGTTTCAATTACAGATAAACCTCCAGTACGTCAACCGCTCGGGACTAAACATTTAGTTGACGTTATAGAGGGGTTTCCATAATAGAGGTACAAAAATCATATAAAAATTTTTATCGGGTCCTAGAAATCAGTTGAAGTAATAGAGGGGTTTCCATAATAGAGGGATGACGTACTAGAGGTTAATCTGTAGCACTCAATTCATTAATAGTCGTCTATTTTCACATAAATTCCAATTAAATTATCGTTAGTTTTTTAAAAATTATTTATCAATTGTTTCAAAGATTATCAAAATATTTTAGTTTAATATTAAGAAGGAATTACTTCAATAAACCAAACGATTATCACACGATTTAATGGTTTTATTCAAATCTAAGATTTATTTAATGTATTAAATATGAAAATTGAAATAATTTACAAAAAAATAATTCAAATGAAAGGTTTGTTTAAAATTGTTATTTATTTCTTGTGAGTCGCGTCACATGACTGGTTCCGTCGACGAACTGAGTCTTGAAGAGAACGTTTGCATTATTAAACATATCGTCTTTTAAGGAAACGATTACAAACTATAACAACAAAATTAAATGAATTGATTTAAACAATTAAAGAATATAATACTTGAGAATTGCGGAAATGCTTTCTTATCATAATTCCTGTATTCTGAGTGTGGCTCTGGTCGAGTGCGGCGTCCACTTCGTCCAGAATATAGAGCGGCGCCGGATTGAACTTAAGTAATGCTAAAATCAATGAAAGAGCGACGAGTGATCGCTGACCGCCACTCAATTCAGTCAATGATTCTTTCCAAACGTCACCGAAGGCTACTTTGACTTCGAGCCCATCCGTCACATTCTTGCCCTCCGGAGCCACAAGTTTTGCGTTAGAATTTGGCAAAAATGTAGAGAAAATGTCTCCAAAGTCAACATTAATCTTAAGCCACGCCTCCTGAAGAGCATCTTTTTTCTTTTGGTCCACTTCTTGCATATAAGCGATTAAATTGTTTTTATCGGTTGAAACGATTTTCCGTTTTCGACTCAATTCTTCGGACTCTTTCTCTTTATCGCTTAACATTATGTTAGCCCTCATATTAACGGTCTTCGCGAGAGAGGCTTTAGTTGACTTCAATCTGTCTAAACGTTTATTATCTTCGTTTGTATTAAAACCATCGAAACCATATCCGGCGCTTTCGTTTCCGAACAAATGTTGTTCGGATTCAATCCAATGATATTTCTTTTTATAGTGTTTTACATTTTGTGCCGATTCTTCCGATGATTTTTTAATGTTTTCGATTTCATATTTAATTTGTTTTATTTTAAGTTCGCTATCGTTTCCATTCTTTTGTATGGAATCTCTCTTTTTATGCATTTTTGAGATCTCATCGGAATGTGTTTTCAAAATTTTTTTCTGTTCTTTTACTCTTTCAGTCAAATCAGAGACTTTTTCTTTAATTTGTTTGACTTTTTCTTCAAACGATTCATTTTTTAATCGAATTTCATTCAAATTTTGTTCGAATTCTTGGAGTTGTTTTTCAATAGAAATCATCGCTTTATTCAATTCTTGGATCTCGAGCTGCAAAGTATCCACTTTTAGCTGATCCGTTGAAAATAGTTTCCGAGACTTTTCCGCCTGAATTCTGGCATTTTTAAGGTTCTGTTCCGCTTCATTCAGTTCGCGCTCTCGAATAGATTTTGAGTCCTGAAGTTTATTCTGCAAATCTTTAACTCTTTTCGATGAATTTCTTTTGATTTCTTCGCTATCTTTAAGAATTTGTTCCTCATTTTGAATAACTTGTTTTAGTTCTTCAATTTCTTGCATTAAAATGTGCTGATTTCCAGATTGAAGTCTTTGTTGAATGAGTTCTGTTTCGCGCGCTTTTAATTCATATTTATTTTTTAATTCTGAGTAAACTTTCATTTCATTATTCAAATGTTTGAACTCATTTTCCATTCTATTGAATTCGTTTTTTAGTTCTTCTAATTCTTGTTTTTTATCTGAAATTTCTGCCACTTTTGCCAGAAGTTGTATGCCGTGAGCCGACGCTCCGCCCGACAAAACACCTGTAGGTTCGAACACTTCTCCATCAAAAGTAACGGTTCTTTTTCTTATTCCCGGTTCAAATGCTAATCTCTTTGCAATATCCATATCCGGACAAATAAGAGTATCACCGAAAACATATTTCATAGTTTGTGTGAGAATCGGATCGTAGTCTATATAATTGATAGCGTAGTCCACATTTTCTCTGCCTACTATGTCCTGAGCCCTTTGCAGAGCGCGAGGATCGGTATTATTACCTCTAATTCTATCCAAAGGGACGAGTGTTCGCCGTTCCCTCATTTGACCCCTTTCGAGAAGTTCTTTACCAGTTTGTTCATCGTTGACAACCACATTATAGAGAGCCCCTCCGGCGGCCTTCTCTATGGCCAGTGCATACCTCATATCTTTGACTCGAAAAAGATTACAAATGACTCCGATTACTTTCTTTCGGTCAAAGTTCGGATGCGGATCCTTATAATCAAATCTAACCCTTGAAAGGTGTGACTCAGCGGTAGATATTTGATCGGTTAATGTATTGATTTGTCGCTTCATTTGACCCAAATTAGTGCCCAAATCCGAGTGTTTTTGTTCGTCAAAACCAGTTCTTTCGAAAGCAATTCTTAGATTTTCGACTTCACTATTCATAGCATTGATTTCCTTAATATCCTTATCATATGTTGTCTTCATTTTCTTCACTTCGAACTCCTTTTTAGATAATTCACTTCTCGAGTGTTTTAATTTCATTTCAGCCTTTTTTATATCAGTTTCTGCGGTCGCGATCTCTTTCTGTGCGGTCATCAGTTGATCGGCGAGAGTAGCGGCGGCCCCTCCTTCCTGTGCCCGAGACTTACCAGCGCTAATGTCTTCATAATCTTTTTCGGCTTTTTTAAGATTTTGTTCTTTGATTTCATTATCAGTTTTGAGTCGCTCTAAGTTTTCATTGAGAGAATCGAATTGTTTTTGTTTGGAAGCCGTTATCCGTCGGTCGCCCTCTAAGTTAGTAATCAATTGATTCATTTTTTTCTGTTCTTCCTTTAAATTTTCTGAACAATATTTGAGTTCTCCGATTAATTTTGCTTCAGTCAACTGTTCCTTTTGAAGTTCGGCCTCCAATTGGCTTAATTTTCCGCCAAACTCTTCATCTTTTTTCTTCTCATACTCTTTGATTTGTGAATTGATTTGTTTGATCTCATCCTCAGAGTCTTCAATAGCTTTTCGGTGGACTTTTATTTCATTGAATTTCTCTTCAACTTTGGCCGCAGTTTTAGAACAGTTTTCCTGTTCTTTAAGGAAATTAAAGGCAACCAATACTTTAGTCAAAGACTCTAACTCTGCACTAACTTTCTGGAACTCCATTAAACCCGACTGTTCTTTCTTTAATTGATCCAATTTAGGAACAATTGTCTCATTGATGAGCGCATCGATTATTCTGAGCGCTGAGTCTTTCTTTTCAATCATAGATTGAGTCGATTTCTTCTTTGCCTCATACATACTGACACCCGTCGCCTCCTCTACCATCGATAGGATCTGTTGGAAGTAATTAATTGCAATCATTTAATTCAATTTAATTAAATACTGACTTCATTTGGTTTCATATTAAGGACTTTAGTAATACGCCCTTGCATGATTAGGAAGTGCGGGTTATGGATATTCAATGACACAGAATGGAACAGATCTGTCACCAACTGATGGTTAGAACTGAAACCATTGATCCAATACTTTGAACGACTGCTTGTATTGACTTCTCTTCTGACAGTAATTTCTTTGAATTGTTGGTAACCCATAGGACTCACATTTTTGTCTGAATTGTCAAAAAGTATGGTAACGGTAGCTCTGGTCACCCCCGCCTGTCCATTCTTATAGATCAGTTCACGTAAGTTAGTACACCTTGCTAACTCCATTTTACTCAATCCCAGCACAAAACAAATGGCGTCCAAAATGTTTGATTTTCCGGAACCGTTGAGACCCGTTATGGCGTTAAACAATTTGTCGAAACCTTCGATCTCTGTTCGGGTGCCGTAAGACTTGAATCCGTCCAAAACTATTGACTTTATATACATTTTTATCGATTTTCAACTTTTAAGTCATTCAAACAAATCTATAATTTTAACGAATATTTAATTAAAACATTTAATTTAATTAATGAATAATTGCCCACAAAATCGGTGTTTGTTTTGGCGGCAAATCATACAAAACATATGTAATAAATAAAGTCTTATAAACACTAATAAAGTCAAAGAATGATACAGTTAAACCTCTCAATAATTAACGCCTCGGGACGGGAAGTTTCGTTCACTAATCAGAGGGTTTCACTATTGGGAGGTTAAGTTTACATAAGTTTCAATGGGAAAAGGACTTCTCTTAATCTATTTGATAGTTTATTGATGAAAGGTTTTTACCATTCAGAGGGTTCACTATTCGGAGGTTTAACTGTATTACTATTTTCGTCAAAAAACAGGTTAACTGCAATAAATTTTTAAACTATTTTTAAAATAATTAATTAATTAATATATAAATTGCATTAAATTCTACATAGAATTATAGATCGATGCAATTTAAATATATTTTAAACAAAAATTTTTTCAAATATTTTGTTTTAATTAAATTATTTAAAAATTAATTAATAGAACTAAACACAAAAATCTCTAAAAAAAGTGCAAAAAAGGATTTATGTGATTTGGACACCATAGAGGGAGTCCACGTATAGTCCGCGTCTCTCTATATAAAGAGAGCTCTGAATTCATTTGCGCTAAGCGTTCAAATCGAGTCACTACTCATAGCTTTAACTCAATAATTTTTTCGCGAGCATTGGATCAGAATTCAACGACTTTCGAACGCTTCAGTCGTTTGCTTTCAACTTCAATCGTTTCCTATCACACATTTGTTATACAGTTAAACCTCCGAATAGTGAACCAGCTAAGGAGCCGTACATCTGCGATGGACGGACACATTAAAAGAATTCTGGATTTAGAAGTGAGTGGACTCTCAGCTCAAGAATGTCAGACATATATAGGAGAGTTAGTGCAAAAGCGTAAGGCATTGGCCAAAGAAGTGGAAAGCCTTTCAAAGAAAGTCTACGAAAATGCTAAAAGTTGTCATCAGACCAACAAAACAATGGTTCGTATTGACCGCAAAGTAGAAGAGATGGCGATATTACGTAATCAATTGGCTTCTATTGACTCAAGGAATATTACTACTGATACTATAACACATTATTAATATTATTCTTTAGTCCCGAGCAGTTCACGTATTATCTAATGTTTTCTGAAATAAATTGTATTTTTTTGTATGCTTTTGTAAACTCTTACTTAAATTAATTTTTGTTTCGAATTTTATGTCAAATATTTAATAAAAAAATTTATTCTAAAAGTGTTTAGTTTTCAGTTATATGTTTATTATTAAATAATAAAAGCGAAGCAAAAAAAGTTAAAAATTATTGTTTGACTGCAAATGTTTTTTCAATTAAAAATTTGTCATAAAATCAAAACATTTTTACGAAAATTATTTAAAGTAATTTAGGTTTTTATGGATCGAAGAATTATTGGTCGAGTCTTCACTTTTGTTGACTTCGAAGAAGTGATCGACTCATCAGATCTGTTGACTATTTGTTGTTCTTTGTTTAGGTTTATATCAGCTTTTGGTGAACCAAAAAATGGTAAAGTCTTTGGTTTACGTATATCTCCTTCAGTGACGTCTGAAGTATTTCCCAATTTATCGAAGTCTGGAAGGGATTCATTTGATGCTGTGATCACCGACTCATTCGATTGACTGTTGGCCGACATTTGTTCAGATCTAATCCCTTCAGTACTTATCACAGATTTATTGTCGGATTCACTCAAGTGTTTGAGTAATTGTCCAGATATGAGGGCATCAGAAATATCCGAACATTTGTTGTATTTCTTAATTAAAATATTGATTTCGTTTTCTTTGAATCCAAACTCTTTGAGGAATAGTTTAAGTGTTTCTTTGATTTTGATTTTACAGTTTTGGTCGTTTGGATCGCATTCCAGTCCTCTTTTAAGTGAATCTTCAGCTGATCTGAACAGCTTTTTGTCGATAAGAATACAACCCTTTCGGAAGTGACCACAAGTTTGCGATGGATTTAATTCAATAGCAGTTTCGGCGTCTATTAGGGCGTCGTCCAAACGATTCAACTTTTGATAACAATTACATCTTTGGATATAAGTCTTCCAGTCGTTTGGATCACAATTTATGGCAGAAGTGTATAATTCGACCGCCTTTTCAAAGTCCTGAGCGATCATCGCTTCCATCGCCTGCTTTGACACCAAATGTTTTTTAATCTTGTTAATTCTTTCGCTCATTTTTTTAAAGTCTAATTATTGGACTCTAATCTAAAGTCTAATCAATTTTAAGTTTTAATTTAAAACAAAAACTTTTAATACAATCCTTTGTTTTATTAAATGTGCGCCAAATTGTTAACCATTCGTTTGAATCATTTTTCTTTGATATCCATTCAAAACGTTATAAAAACACTCAAACAAAACATAACATAAAATATGAGAATTGAGTCGTTTATCAAAAACTTTTATTCAACTGTCGATCGCTGAACACAACAACAGGTGTTCAAAGAGTGGGCCCTAATTTTGTGCACATCTTTTATGAATATATAAAATGACTCAAATATTTGTAAAATAGTTGTAATTTGAAGCGATAGATGTCTTTATTCACGTCTTAAATGCATTTCATGTTTTAACAAACGGGAAAACTCGTGGTTTTAAAAATGCGAACCATTTGTGATATCATTATATGATTACATCATATTTTTTTCCTTAAATTTAATTAAATAGAAGAAATGATAATTTATGGTGACATTTGATGGTATCTTAAGCCGACTCATAGTTAAAAGACCTCTTAAATGTTAAAACTGTTTGCAAACAATTTAAAACTTCAGTCGATTTTGATATCAAAGCAAAGTTTTTATAATTTTGTTAAACCAATTAAAATGAATAAATCGATGGTTAATATATTGGTTGTCTTCAGTGAGTCTGACATCAAAACTAATGGTTTATCTGTAAATAAATGCAATTATTTGTTCGATTCGATGAAGAAATCAATTAAACAAATGTTTGGTTCAAACAAATACACGATTTATAATTTGAATGAAAATTATCTGAAATCAAACGATTGCTGGCATTTGTCGACAGCTCTTCTCATTGGAATCGGCGGTCAATTCAATCACTTTAACAATAATTTTGACGGAAATTATATAAACTTTGATATCAATGATCTCTTAGTCGACCAAAAAAATGAATTTAAATTCAATTCAAATCTTTTTGAAACAAAAATTATTTCTTTTCTAAACAACGATTCCAAAGACATATCAAAGTGTGATAATCAGATGAAGTCATCGACACATATCTTCTTATTGACCAAAGATATGAATAATAGTTTAATTTCAGAAACAAAACATTTGTTTAATCCGAGAATTGTTTTATTCGATGAAAAATGTGGACAATTGGAGACTAATAGTCATAATTTAATTGAAAAAAGAAAAATTATAGTAAATCCGAAGTTAAGTGACTTATCGTTTGACTCAAATACATATTTTTCTAACTTAAAAACTGAACGTTTGGGTCATTTGATGGCATTTACTGACATAACTGACTCTACGATGAAATTGATTGAGTCCTTCTCAGGAATTGATGGCTTTATAGCGGTCACAAACCAACAAACGGCAGGTCGTGGTCGCACTCAGAATGAATGGCTTTCCCCTAAAGGTTGTGCGATGTTTACTCTTCAGTTGTCAATAGATTATAATTCAAATATCGGTCATAAAATGGCTTTCATTCAACATATGGTCGGACTTTCTATAATAAGAGCCATTACTACTATACCGGGATATGAAAAACTTGATTTAGCGATGAAATGGCCAAACGATATATTGTGGCGCAAAAATAGATCCAAATTGGGGGGCATTTTAGTGACTTCTTCTTTTGTTAACCAAAGTTTTAATGTCTTAATCGGTTGCGGTGTTAATGTCTCCAATAATGAGCCCTCCCTTTGTCTCAATGATATCATTGATGACTACAATTCACAGACAACTGAGAAATTAAATTATCTTAAATGTGAAGAAGTAATCGCTCGAATCATAACTCAATTGGAATTATTGCTAAAAATGGCAGAAGAAATGAATGGCATTCAAAAAATTAAAGATTTTTACACTAAGTTATGGATACATTCCGGTGAAGTAATCAAATTAGTTGATAAACAATTAGAACGAAATGTCCAAATTGAAGGATTGGATGACGAGGGGTATTTGCTCGTTACTGACTTATCCGAAGGCACTTCTTTATCTTTACATCCGGACGGCAATCGGTTCGATATAATGCGAAATCTAATCATTCCTCGAAAACAGAACTGATAATTGAATTAATGGTTTTTAAAGAGGTTTATGAAAGCAATTAATTTATATCTGTTTTTAATTTTAATTCAAAAATAGAGTCATAGCGAAGAACGGGTTTAACATTCTATAGATATTTATATTTAGAAGTAAAGAAAAGTTTGTATTTTGAATCACTTTTTAATAACTTTCCAATTAGTGGTTAATTGAGTAATTGAATGATCCCGAATTGATCCAGAGATGACGCAATCGAGAAATTGATTCCATTTTTGCGGTGATTAGACGTCAACTGATGTCTTATTTGGCATTACTTAAAGTGGAATGAATTTTTGTTTACAATAAATCTTTGCTTTTCTTAAAGTAATAAAAATTTTTATGCTTTTAAGCAGAAGATTGTGATAACTCTTTGCTATTCCGTTCCCGTCGTCGCATTATATTGTGATTTGCATTAAAAACATTTTTTGTTAATATTCTTGTTATGTTTTACAAAGATTTATCTCTTTTGTTGGTTATTAATGTTTTAATTTATTTATTTTAGAATTGAAATTATGTTTAATTTTGAAACTCTTGAATAAAAGTAGACTTTTATTTAAGATCTGACCCTATATTTAATATTTAAACAAAAAAGATTCCAAAATAAACTGATTAATAACTGAATGTATGAAAATATTTTAATTTAGACACGAATTTGGAAATAAAACGTGAGTTGAAGTACTTTTGTTGACAAAACTTTACCTGAAGTGAAGTTTTCGGTTCTTTTTTGTGTACTTTTAGTTCTGTTATCACATGTTGTGATCGCAATCGAAACCCGAAAACGAAAACTATTATAACATTTTCGGTACTTTTTTTGTTTGAATTAAAACTAATGTTTGGTTTTTTAAAAAAATATGTAAAACATATCGAATTACTCTATCGTTCGGTTGAGTCTATATTTCATGGCTTTTATTTAATTATCAGTTATTTCTGAGTATTATTATAATGCTTTGGGCAATAAAATTATAAATCATAGAAATGATACTACAATTAATCATTAAAATTGATTTCCACAAAATTTTATCCACAATTAGCTTAAGGCTAACTATTTTTGCTTATATAATGTTTTTGTGATTTATTGTTATCCTATAGAACACAACAATAGTTAACATTATGTGAACATTATATTGAAATTAAAATTTCATTTATAATTAAAAACATCTAAAAGCGGGTCATTTAACGCTATTCCAAACGCAATGTTTAGGAATATTAATAAACCACCGCTTCATTCATTCATTCATTTTTATCTTATAATAAATATATGGACACAAATGAGTTGACCTTTTGTTGATTCTCCAGAATAGACTCTTTTCTTAATTACAGCAAACGTTTGAGGAGTTCCAGACTTTATATTTCTTTTCGATTTTCACTTATCTATTGTTTTTGATCCGACAATTGATGGCAATTCATTGAACTTCTAGTGCTCTTAAGATTGACTGTCACTTCTATTTTCAGGATTTATACTCCTTTTCTCATTCATTCAAAAAATTTATTTAAAAAAAATTATTGAAAATATTTTGACCCAATTCTTATAACAATCAAAATTCATAAAAAAACACATTTAATAATAGTTTGGATTTGAAAACAATTGCATTTCAAGTCTGAACTCCTCCGGAGTCAGACATAAACGAAAATTTTCAGACATAAACCAAAAAAAAAAAAACGAAACAAAAGATGAAAAACACAAACAATTATCCGTTCTTTAAGTGATTGAAAGTAACCAAACTTTTATCGATGGGATGTTTAATACCGAAATTTAATTAAAACTTTTAATTAATTTATAATTTATATGAACACAATTTAAGACACTTTTAACGATATATTATGTAATCTTATTATCGCTCTATTTATGTCTCAATGTTTGCCATAAGACTTCTTTGAAGACAGTTTTGATATTTTTATTTTTTTTTTCAAATATTTTGGTTAAAACAAATCTCGTCAACAGTTTTAATAACGGAATAAATTAAAACAATTTTATCAAAATTTCGAATCATTTTTAATATAATTTATGAGTTTTTCAATAATCTTAAAAACATCGAGAATTTGAAAAAAACCATTTTTGGGGTAAAATCCTCGGCTTTTAAGATAAATAGTGAGTGGACTCTAAGCAAAGTTTGGCCCATTTTTTCTAAATTTAATTCATATTGAATCCCAAAATTGATTTATTAAAACTATTAATATAATGTAAAACTAAAGTTTAAACTTTAGAAATACAAATTCAATTTATCCTTTATATCTGGTGAAATGATCTAGCTCCTATTATTAATCTTTCAGATCAATAACCTATTCATTGTTTGGTTTACTGAACAGTAAACTATAAAAACTGATTATTGTTTTAAATATTTTTAGTTTGAATACATTCAAGACATTAATATTGAAGTCATATCTCTTTTATTTGAATATAAGATAATTTTTGAATGTTTTCGATGATATCAATATTGAAAACAAATAATATTTTCATTTATGACAAACGTTTGACATTTTTTAGATTAAATTCAAGTTGTTTTTACAAATAATTAATATATAAAAATACTTAAGTCCTGTTTAAAGTTGTTATCTTGTCCATTTATCTTAATATATGATTAATGCTATACATAGAGTGTCGGTACTAATATGTCAAAGGATTGCAATTTTCCTATATTTTAAAAGGTTTGATGAAAATATTTTTAGACTGAATTATACTTTTCAACAAATATTTCAATTTTTATTAAATTGATTAACACTTTTCATAAAAAATATTGATTTCAAATTAATAGTGTATTGTATGGATTTATTGCAGGAATAGTTAAATTTAAGCGTCTTATGACTACAAAAGTATATAATCCAAGATTACTCTGAAAAAGGGCTTTAAAATAAAATTAATAATAAAGTCAGTCCTCTTTTGTGCTGATTTCCAGATCTGACTCATTGCTATTCCTTTGATATTTAAATTTTGGGTAATCAATGAAAAATCACTAATCATTTGAACCATAGATCTAAACAAAGATATCAAATCTTTTAATAATAATACAAACTCTTCAAACTCTTTACTTTTGTAAAGTCTTTATCTTTGTTGTGCTTTACATAATATTAAGGTATAATCGAAGCACAGGTGAGGCAAATGTCGGTGAAAACAAGTTATGAATTTCTTGGTTTTTGTAGAGAGAGAGGAAGAGGGGAGAGAGAGAGAGAGAGAGAACATCAAATTCGGTTCACAATTATAGCTTTAGTAGTGATTAGTTTTCTTTCTTAAACTCAATTATAATTTAATATTTTTATTAAATGTATTTTTCAATATAAATGTAATAATTAATTATTGATTAAATATATTCTCTGACAT
>JAQFZL010000907.1:0-12513 GCA_034695685.1 Galumna lanceata
AAGTCTTTATTCCAAAAATATATATAGTTTTATGTTTTATATTTTTTGTTAATAAATAAGAATTTAATTTTATTAATTTGAAGTAAAATAGTTTCACTTCTATTAATTTTAGACAATTTTTTTGTAAAAAAGAAGAAAATGTCACTTAATATATAAGAATTGTTTGAATAAAAGATTCATTTTTGGATGAATTAGAAATTGTGTTCTAATGAATGAGAAGTTATGTATTGACGTAGGAATGGCTTCTTTGGATTATATAATAAAATAACTTAATTTACATATTTTGTGACAAAGTCTCGAATGTTCGCTATTTTTGCTAAACTCTTGCAAATGAATAAATCATAGATTGCTATCAATTTTCATTATCTCTGTGAGCGCTCCACTCATTTTGACGTTTAATAAATCTATTTATGAAATCGACTTTTAAAGCATTCAAATATTAAAACGACTAAAAATTTTTAGCGAAAAATAATAAAAAACATTTTTCAGTCAAACATTAAATTTAGAGGAAATACTTCTTTGAAAACTTTACTATTTTTGAATGATTTTCAACTAAATTCAAATTTATCTCTTTTTTTCATTTCAAATGATTTACTTTATATCGATCTTTAAGATACAAAAAGAAACTCTTATTTTTACTTTTATTAATTAATTACCGAACTCTCTCTCTCCCTCCCTCTCTCCCTCCTTCCATCTTTCCCTCCCTCTCCATCTCCACTACTAATCAAATTCAAACTAAAAATATTAAGAACTCAAAAGTGATTAAATCTTTGTTTTTGAATTTGGAATACTTTTGAGTTTTTTATTAGAAATTTACTATTTTATGGAATCCATTCGTACTTTATTTAAAAGAACATATTTAGAATTACTCATAATTGAGTACAATTGTATACTAAATTATTTGTTTAAACTATGCATGGCAAAAGGTCTCCATCCTAGGAGGGATATTAAGGAGAATTTTTAGAAAAACCCTAAAAATCAATAAAAATGACTAAATTTACCATTTTTTAATGTTTTTATTTAATTCAATAAAAATATATTTGTTTTCATTAAAAAATTCATTTTAATTAAATTATAATATTTTTTTGTCAATTTGTTTTTGAATCACTTTCTATAAAATCACTTTAAAAATACTTTATTTGAATATTTTATGAAAAACTACATTTTTATCAAAATTAAGGAAATCCGAGCCTGGCTTCGGAGGGATACCTTAGGGCTCGATTCTAGGGAGGATTTCGGCTATTTTTTTTTGTTCTAGAAGTGTATCACCACTGGTTTGCCATCACTGGTTAAAACTATTTTATTATAAGAATCCTAAGTTATTGCTGGATTATTGTAAAATATAATGATGATAGTGAGGTTACCTTGCTCATATTTGGTCATATCATATAATAATTAAATGATTTGAAAGAAAATATGAGTTTTAAAAATATGGTTCAGAATAATGAGAAAAATGATGATATGATGAGAAAACCTTATCTACAAAACCATAAGTAATCGATTGGTTTTACAATATATGAGTTTCAAAATAATTCTTGTATTGGAATCGTGTAATCGTTTTATTTGACTCGAAGTCATTTATCAAAGAGTTGACAAAATAATGCTGTCGTCCACCCCTTCTCAAACTCTAACCCATGTGTTGGTAAATATCAAATTTTATTTTGTGTTTAGCGAAAGTGTTATCACATGACTGTATATCATCTAAAGATCACTTCACCGGCAATTGTTATTTGAAAAATTAGAATTTAATAGAGATAACTATAAAATATACTAGCTCTTATTATTTCCTGGATATATTACCATGATAGTAATCTTGAGTTGAGTTTAATTCAAGAAAAAAATATGAAAATCATTAATTAACTTATACTTTGAATAATTTTAATTTTACTAAAAGCATATCTCTTTGTTTTTTATTAACAAATTCAAAACGAGTCTCATTTGTGAATACATTTTATGCAAAAATATTAATAAATCAAAGAATATTTGCAAAGAATTGGCCACTATTTTCAACTTTATTTAACTTTATTTGACTTTATTTTTCATTAATTGAGTGAATGACAACTAAATTGTTTTTCACTCTATTGTCGTTCAAAAGATTTATATTGTATTTGAAGAATGATTTAAAGTTTTTCGTTTGGATTTAAGTTGTTTTTTATGAGAACCAATGCGTCAAATATTCAGAGACTTAATGGTAATCGTGAGTGAAGTCAGTGTCACAAAAGTCTACGGGTTTGGAGTCTGTTTTGTTAGCAACGTTGGAGTCTCTCGTATGGCATTTAATATAATTACTTCGGCATTGGATTCGCCTTTGCTTACATGTTGTGCACTAAAATGCAATACAATCTGCTCTTCATATATACCCAACGATATTATTAGAGTAGAAACTGCTGCAAATGCGTTACGTGAATGCTTGGGATATTGGTTTCCCCCGGGCTTTCCATTGCTTTACTCCACAAACTATTGATACTGTTTTCTGTTCTTTTCTCTGTTCTCTCTGTTATAGTGTGTTATAGCGTTATATAGCCTGAGATGGAGATCACGTTAACTGGTATTGCATTTCACTATTAAAGTGAATCCATTGATCGTTCGCTAGTGTTCACCTATCAAACAGACATTAGTTGCCGATACACACAACACACTAAAGACGACACAATCTTCCAATTGGGTGTAATCTGACTCAAAATGTTTAGAAATGTTAGACTAAATTAAATGTAGGCTTTCCTTTAAAATATTTGAATCGCTTCAGAACTTAGTATTGATTCCATTGAGTCTATGAGTCTATGAGTCTATTAACCATTGAATGATTCATCAAATTGTCAAACAAAATGAAAAACTAAAATAAATGCTTTTTGACTCAATGTTTGTTTATCGAAGTTATCTCTTTTGATATTCATTTGATTTGATGACCAGAAATAGTTGTGAACGTAATTTGAGGTAAAAACCAATTGCAAAGAGAAATGGACTGATTATAAACGCTTTTTTGTTGGTTTCACAGAAATGATTATTTAATTCATTTCTTATGGTTTGGTTGATCTGATGATGTGTTCCATTAGAGTATTGGCGGCGAACAGAACAGGGCGTCAGTTGAATAGCTTATACAAAATAGAGAGCAGAGTTAGACTGATCTCCAATTCTCAGCTCATTATAAGCATCGCTCAGTTATACTGTGATATTGCTATGAAAGCAACTTTGCTTTGAAGAACATCAGTCTATGAACTTAATGTGAATGTGTGTCCAAATATCGATTGAATCAGACGGAGAGGAAAGAGAGCTCAGGCGAGACTTCAATATAGTCAACATTATATTACTCAACAGTATATTAGACTCAATCATTTGACTCAAACATTTTATAAGGCATTTCTTAAATACAAAAACAGTGAGTGAGTGAGTGAGTGTGTGTGTGTGAGAGAGAGAGAGGGAGAGAGAGAGGGAGAGAGAGAGAGGGAGAGAGAGGGAGGGAGAGAGAGAGAGAGTGCAATGGCTATCAGTGATGCAATTAGTGAGTTGTGATGATGTTGAGCACAGAACTGATGGGAACTTTAATAGCGACAGCACATAGAGCTGAGCGCTTCTTCTCTGACTAACGAGTTAATGAGCGATACAGTCATTCAAAGCTATAGAGCACTGCTTTTGACGAATAATTGCAGCGCAATATTAGCCCTCACTCTTTGCTATATTTCCCCTTCGGTTTTGATGTAGTCTTTGACGGAGAGAAGCATTGATTGTCTCATTCTATACAATATGTGCTCTAAATTGAAAGCAACGAAAACTATTTTAATGTTCTCTTTGCTAAAAACAGACAGAAATTTAACAAATGTGTGAATGAAAAAATACTTTACTCTTTTCTAAACCAAATTCTATTTTATTCTCAAATTGTGAATCAATAGATATATTGTCGCTCATCATAAAGACATCAAATTATAGGATAAGTCATATAATTGACAACAAATAACAAAAGAATCTTTTATTCAAGTCTTCTCTTTTCACTTCAATTATTGGAGAATTTCTAAGAAATAAAATAATTGTCAAAAAATTATCGCATTTCAGATGTATTTTATTTTTTGACTCTTTTATAGTATTATAGTATGAAAAGAGTAACTCATTCTTTAAAGATTTCGATGTGACTAATAGACTATTAAACATTAATAGAGACATCAAATTAAGGCCTTTCATTGCTTTCCAGTGCTTTCCAGTGCTTTTCACTGCTTTCCAGTGCTTTCCAATACTTTCTAACATTCATTCAATAAATATCCATTCGAGCTATAAATGATTGGAAAATGATCTGCAAATATGGCTGAACTTTGCCAACAAAGTCAGTATAATTGGAGTCGTTATCATTTGGTGTTTCATGTGTTTCATGTGTTTTGCAATCTTTGTCTAATAATTCAATGGCTAATGTATTTCAATCATTGAAAAGAGAAAAGCCATACAAACCCCGAGTATTAAGAGTTGCAATGAGTAGACTCTCTAATAGCTATATCTGACTCACGAGTTATTATGGGCTCTAATATACGGCAAAATATCATACAATAGAAAATACATATAATATAATATAAAATATGAGTTTAAGCCCTCGGCATTACTATTCCTACTATTGCTGGTTAAGGCATTCTTTATATGCGTGCACTTGCATTAAATTGCACTCTTCTATTGTGCTGTTTATAGTTTCCTGGAATGATAGCCAATGAAAAATCAATTGCAATGATAGCTTCTGGTGTTTTGCTTGTGCTGAGCGGCTCCTGAATTAGAACTTTTCCTTAATGTGAATGTTCTGCTATTTTCAAAACACAATTCTTTTGATACACAATAAAAATCACAACTTTTAATAAATGCCTGTTATGTACGTCAGATCACAATTCATATAAAAACGGATTCCATTTAACTAATTCAGCACAACTCATAGCACAGTATTAAAGCATATTTTAATGAAGTAGTAGTGCAATAGTGCTTTAGTGCTGAGTAGTATCTGTGCTGAGCAAACTTCCAGTCTCTCATTCGTTTAATTCGGTTCCCATTTATGAGGCAATTGTTAAAATATCTCAATAACAGCGATAAAGTTATTGATTTTCCGCAAATCCATCCCTTCATTCAATAACAACAAGATATTGCCTCAAATGTTAGCTATTATGAAGACCTGGAATTCTGGCGGCTGTTTTGTTGTGACTTATTGTTTGTGTCACGTCTCACGTTTTCATCGCTATTATTAACGAATTTTCACAATTAACTACATTTCTAATGATCTAAACTATTGAATCACTCATACATTTGAAGCATTACTTCAAAACATCTTAACATTTGTTTTGATTATTTCTAATAATAATTAACACAAAAGTAGTCAGAGATTGAAATTTAACTAAAATTTATATTTTATAAAATAGGAGACAATAATTTGATAGTAATAATAATTATATAATTTAAACATTTAAACAAAACATCTTTATATCTATTCTTTAATTATTGTATATTTTAATTAAGAAATTATGAATTTTAAATAAATTGCACTGAAATTGAAAATCATTTCTAATAAATGTGTTTATTTGTACTTAAAATTATTTCAGATATTTTATTCATTTTTGTAAATATAACTGAAAATCAGATTTAATTCAGTCCTTTAATAAAAACAAGGGGTGAATAGATTATAATAATAACAGTTTTATTAATATTTAAGAGAATAAATTTCAATGAAATAATTGAAAACATTTATATATTTTGAAAGAATATATATTTAAATGAACTAAAGTTTACATCAAATAATAAAAATAGAGAATAAGGAAAATATTTTCTACTCTTAAACAAATATATGAACCCTTCCTCCCTCTCATCCTTTTCTCTCTCTATATATAATCTGTGTTAACCCATTATATGTTATGGTGTGTCAATTTATTTTACTATTTCATAGTTAATGAACTATTAATAAAAAGTTTTGCAACTACTGCTAATAAAAGAGATTCTTTAAGAGAATTAATATACCTTACTCATTTACTCATTTACTTATTCACTCATTCTTTCACTCTATTTCTTTGATAATAAAGAATCTCAATTGAGAACAATTGCCTTATCGTCAATAGGTTTTTCGAGATAATAAACTTCTTTGATCTAAAATGTCAGTAATAGCTGTTCATTAAATATGCTGTGCGACACACAGACACATAGAGACAGGAACTTTTGCAACCACGCAATTTTTATTTAAAAATTCTTGAATATAATAATTCCAGTGTTTGTGAAAAGTTCTTTTATTTGCAGCTATTGATGAACTCAAACAAATCCCAACTATATATAAGTCTTTTTTTTGGGAACTAACTCTTAAAGGAAAGCATATTTGTAAAGAGTGGTGCGCTTTCGGCAAAATAATCATCTCGTTATTGATTCATATAATTTCCATTCAAGACTCAGATATTTTGTTCGCATTAAGAGTAACATTCAATTGAAATGCGAAGAGAGAGTTGAGTGAAATTATGTAAAGTCTGAAACAAACCTAAACTGCATTTCATTTAAAAGTATCCGAAATATTTTAAAAACTATTAATTTTTTTCTTTCAAAACTATTGCGTCTTTTATTTAACAAAAAACAACAAAATATTAAAAGAAAATGTTTTATATGATTAAAGAACGCTCAGAGAAGAGTGTTTTGAAGCAAACGATAAATTTAAATGAAAGACCGAATAATAGAAAAGTGTAAAAAACAATTTCTCTTTAGTTATGTTTAGCAGTTTTGTCTCATTTTTGTTTGTTTTAATCTTCGTTCAGCTCTCATGTCATCCAAAATAGATTCATTAAGTTTATTATCCCTCTCTTTTGCTGACTTTTCTGTTGCCAACTCATGACTTATTAGTAATTATATGACAATTTCATGCAATCCTTAATCGCTGTTAAGTTCTGATAAGTTTTATTAACTTCAAATCCTTTTATATTTTCAGTAAAATGTCTTTTGAAAGATATTTGATAATTGAAATTTGGTTAAACTTAAAACGTTTATTCATTAATTGCTCATATTTTTCAATAATTAACTTAATTGCTATGTCTTTAAAATGTGAGTCGTCCGCAAAGGGATAATAAAGGAATGCATTAAAATTTAGAATAAATAAACGATTCTTTAAAAGTTGAAAAGCAATAAAATGTTGCTTGCTAACATTGCTAACAGTGCTAACATTACTTACACTGCTAACAGTGCTAACACTGCTAACACCGCTAAATGTAATGCTATATTATGCTCAAAGTTGTGGTGATTCCTACTTTCATAAGATTTTATTTTGTGCTTTTATTTAAGATTTGTCTGAAGAGATGAAATGGTTTTTTTAGAAGCAATAAATAAGAGTAGAGTTGTATTCCTTAGATTTCAAATACATTTTCGACTGAAAGTAATATATTTTTTGTGCGTAAATGTGAACACAAAACCAGTGAACGAACGATAAGAATGAATTCCTTATTTTCTGTGATGTCCAATAGATGAGCATTAGAGCACAGCATTAGAGAACAGCATTAGAGCAGAGCATTAGAGAAGAGGCTGAGTAGAGCAGACATGGAAACATATATTGCCGAAGTATTGCCGAAGTATTGCCGATGGCGTATATATGCAATTGATTCGGAGATCATATCAAAGATATGACACGAACTCAACCCACTATTGCTTTCTATTGCATCCATTCTTTTCTATTATTTTGGGTTTAGTTCAGAGCCAACAGAGAATATAACACAACATATATAACGAGTGCAAACTTTAATAGCTTTTCAATGGCTTTCATTCAAGTTTAACGATTGCGAGTAAATGCTTTTTGTAGATAAATGTAAGCGCTTTTGCCAATGCTTTCCATCTGAGCTCTGTTTTGTCACAATCGTTGTGCCATTGATTACCAACTAATAGGGAAACTCACATTCGACGACATTTTACTCATTCCTGTGTTTTATTCACTTCTTTTTACTTAACTTAAATTATATTCATTTGAATAGAAATAAAAATTGGAAATGTGCTTGCTAACATTGCTAACATTGGTAATACTGCTTACAGTACTAACACATTATTGCTAACATTCAAAATGTTTGAGTCCGATAAGAGAGTATACACTGAGAAGCGATTTAACTGACATTCTATATGTAATATAATTGAATCAATTGATGTAAACCCTATGCGGGTCATGGCTTTAATCATTGAAAATCAGAGATAAGAGTAAATTAGTAGTGCTCTCAACCCTGTCGTCCACTAGTTGTAGGGCCATATGCTGTGCAAAAATAGAGGTTTGTTGTCATTGTTTTGTTGTCGACGATGTCTGCTTCGAACCGATGTCTACTTTTGCCTTCAAATCTAATGCCTGTAATGATGTTCATCACTAACGCTATCTAAACATTGTTAAGAGTATTGTTACTCGGAATCATCAAAACATCCTTTCCCTGCATTCCCTTCGGATTCATCTGAGTTCACAACACATTCTATTTGTGATAAACGAAACCTTAAAAATAAAATTTTCCAATTTTTAGGCATTTTATGCCTCAGCCATGAGTTGAGATATTATAAGAGACATCAAAAATAAATTATTGGAATTTTTAGTCCAAACGGTTCATCACTTAAATGTAATTTATTTTGTTTTGCATTTATTACCGAAAGTAGATTTTACTCAATAAATGAGCGCAACGTTGCAATCAGTGATTACAAGTGCTTCACTTAATGGCTGCGTCTATGAGACCAGACAAAAACCAGATGTGTGTGTGTGTGTGTGTGTGTGTGTGTATGTGTATGTATGTGTGTGCATATATATATAAGTGTGAGTAGATGTATGTTTGAGGATAACAGATAAAACAGAGCAAAAGTAAAGTCGAATTGGAAATGCATTGAATGTATTCGACTAAATGTTCATACATTGAATGTTAGAAAAGTTGATCGTAATTCCCAATTGCCTGATGTGACAGACTCTGCAAAATACTAGATATACAGAGAATGAGACACATTTTTAGTGAATACCAGAGCAGAGTGTGATGTGATGTCTATGTTTGCATCACTTTTCTTATATATATTGTATGCATTACACAAACTTATATAACAATATTGAGTCGAAAGTCTTTTTTTTAGTTTTATTTAAACTATTGTATGAAAACATAGAATTGGATTCAAAACTCTTGTCTTTAGTTCGAGAAAAGTAATATCAAAGAAATACTATTATTACTGTTTGTGAAGATATCAAAAGAAAATGATTTTTCTGTTTGAAGAGAATATAAACTGTTAGACAATTGGATCTATGGGTTGCATCGAGTCTATGGACGACACAATTACAATACATTAGTTTTGATGTATTCAGGTTTCAAATAGAAGGGGAGAGAAAGAGAGATTCGTATTATCGATCAATTGTAGGCTTGTTATACACACATGTATTACACATTCATCTCTCCTGAGCGCAACTCTATTGCGTAAATCAAAGACAGTTTAGCCGTTAAAATGACTTTTTATATTTTGATTCTAATATTTTATATGTGAAGAGTTGGCTCTTATTCTCAATAATCGATTCGCAGAGAATAATGAAATGCAAGAAAAGAAAAATTTTTGGCAAATAATCGCTGCAACAGAAGATCTTTTTTGTGTTATTCCGCCTAAAAACAAAATTCAGTTCTGTTGTGCTATTAATGGCATTATATGTCAAACTGTTCAGTGAATCTTTAATGGTATCTTTCATTTAATATTCTGCGTTAGGGCTCTGTATTTGCTTCATATATATAAGGCTAGTATTATGTAGTGTTTATAACTGTTAGTCAGTTGTCACGAGTTCTACTCTCAGATCGATATAATTGAGAGACAGTATCCGACACTATCTCTAACTTTTACACTTTCGACTAACCGCTCGCCTTCTCATCGAAAGGTCAATTCCAATACATTTGTCGTCTTCTTTGTTGGCAATTCTCAGTCGCTTTCAGTGTATCGCAAAATCACTCGTTTTTAGATAGCATTCAATCGATTGAATGACTCAAATGTAAAGTTGCAAAACAAGGAACTCTTCCAAAAGACTATTTGAGCTCAGTTTCAATCTAACAGACAATATATAACTTTTATATAAAAAAAGGTTTTCTCTTCAAAAACTACTTTTTTAAATCAAATAATAATAATAATAATATCGACTTATTTTCAGAGCAGTCATTCAAAAATACAACAAAAACTAATTGCAATTTAATAGTTTCCCAAACATTCAATCGATTATCAAAATAACGAAACAAATTCTGATCAAAACTAACATTTTTGTCGTTTTAAATAAATTCTAAAGAAAATTATAATATCTTTTGAAGTCAATGAACAGTAAACAAAAGAAATGCTTATATTTATATCTATTTTGGATTTAAATAAAAGTTGGATAAATAAATCTTAGAAATGGCTCTTATATTAAGTTCATTCATATATATATAGAATATAATAACAATGTTTTGTTGTAAACATGAATGGAATAAGCATTTAATGGACTCAGAATTCTCTTACGTTATAAGGTATACAATGATAGGAATATACGAATGAAGAGCTCAAAAAATATTGTTATGATTATTGTGTAAAAATGATAGACTGACCAAAAATTATAATCTTTTTTATGGTTGTTTTTGGCGAACAGACTCTCAACTTTAGATAATTGAGAACTTGGCTTAAGTGATGGAATGAATGGTCGCTCAAAGCAATACTGGCATCACTGCCACGACTCGCATCACAACCATTATATGCCAATAAATTTATTTACTGTTAGTCAGCTGTTGTTGTCATTCCTTTTATTCAAATAATGTATTAAAAACTATTTGTGAATAAATTGTTGAATGAGTTCTTTCTTTTAATAGTTTTAATGGAAATGTTTTTAGTTTTTATTTTAAATATTTTATAAAAATATAAGAAAAAGTTGAAAACATATGACAATAACGAGACTATAGTCTGAGATTTTAGTTCATTTAATTGCGATTTTAGTCCAAAACGATTGTCAAATACTATTGTTTTTATATAAGAGTAGACTTCTATTTATTTTCATCAGAGCTTTGAAAAGTAATATAAGAGCAGAGAAGTAGAGTTAGAGCTCTATTTCTCTTCTCTACAAAATTGTTTATCTCTTTTCTCTGCTTTAGTCGATATTCTCATCTCTAATATTATTACACTTTTCAGGCTTTTATACGAGTTTTTTGTTTCAGTGTCTGTTTCACATAAATGCACACAAAATACAATTCAATACTAACAGTGAGTGGGAGAGCGAAAGAGAGGGAGAGAGAGAATGTTTGAATCGTCACATATCAGAGAGGAGTGAGTCGACCATCGCTATACCATAGTTATACCATCGATATAACAGAATTGAGTATTAGATTGAGACCGATATTGAGCCCGACTTCTCTTCGTTGCTATCATTGGTTCTGCTCTTAAAGCTCTATTCAATGCTATTATTTGTGAATAACTTATTATTGTGACTGTTTTCTGGCACAAAAGCTTACATGAATTGCATGTATCGCTCTTTTTGTCGGCCAGAATATTGCCTGAAACGAAAAGCGACGTTATTTTAATTCGTTATACATTAGGATTCAGTGAACGCACTGTTTTTATTGCATTCTCTTTACTAATATTATATAGTTTTATACTTTTTGCATGGCTTTCGCTCAAATGCAAACTAAAGCACATTTTCAGTACAACCAGAGACCATAGACACGGCAATAGACACGGCAATAGACACAACGACACGCACACCATATCTACCATATATTGATAGATAGCACGATATAATGGCAGAGCATTATCTCCATAATTATGATTACAGTCTCAACTGAAAGGCATATTGTGTCAAATGCTTCGCTTATTCACAATCCAAATGTTTTCCTCCGATATATTGACATTTAAAACGAGGAATAGAAAGCAATTTGTTTACTAATTGAATAAACCATTTGCTAATCGATAAGAACCAAATAATAGTCAAACAACAGTCGAACAACAGTTACCTTATATTAAATTTTAATACATCGCAAATGACTCATCCCTTCCAATCAAATAATATTATATTCGATAATTAATTGTCAAAACTTTAATTGATATCATCGATACATTCAATACATACACCCTTACATTCAAACACAAAGAGAGTGTGTCATCAATTATAACAAAAGTGATTACGACTCGTAAAAAAAGCTCAATAATATCGGAATTAAATATCTAGGCTTAATTCTAACAAATTGTGCTTGGTGTTATTATTGGTGTTCATAGTGGTGTTCAGTCTTCGATATATTCTAAAAAAATTTCTTTCGCTAAAAGTCATCAAAAAATTCTAAACTTTGCTTTTGAGAGCATTTTTGAAACTTTCAATAAACACATTCCAAAAGTTATTGATTGGTTTTATTGGAAAAATTTGGAGAAAAGTTTTATTTCTTCTAATTATTTGGAAGAAATTCATTATATATTAAAAAGAATTGAAATAAATATAAAAATTGTAAATACATTTGGTTTTTAAGTTCTTAAAGTGAGAATAAATAATAGATTTGGTGGGAATCAGCACAGAATCGGCACATTTTAGAAATATCAAGCAATTAT
>JAQFZL010000908.1:0-12510 GCA_034695685.1 Galumna lanceata
AATAAAATTCATTTAAATTAATATATTTTTCGATCCCTTTCTCTCTATTTTTAGATATCTTTTACTTAATATACTATAATTGAGTGAATAGAAAATAGTTGTAGGGATAGTTCATATTTTCCTTAACCATTCTCTTATCTTTCAATTTAAATATTCATATTTATTATTTAATAGCAATTTGATAGTTCTAAAAGATCAAGTTACTTTTTATGTCTGGCTCCCACTTCCTTTTCCTTCCCTTTTTTCAAAAAAGATGTAATTTGAAGAAAATTTTTTGGAAATTGAAGTGAAGTGTTTCTCATTGAAGTCATTATAATTGAATGAATGGTTACTCCATTTATTTTATTGAAAATTTGAAGAAAAACTTGAAAAATGTTGTTTGCGCTCATAATTTAAAGAGTCGTTTATTTTGAACACATTTTAAGATTAATGAAAGCCTCAATTGATTATCGCAATCACACCATTGATTGTGACTCTCAGTTCATAGTCTTCTTTTTATATCATAACAACATTTAGGCTCAAATCTATTGTATTGTTAGAAAATAAAACTGGTCTTTAAAGTATTGGATCAGAGCTCTACTAAAAATAGATTTCTCATTAGAGAATTGTTTAGTCAATTATTAGTCTAAAACTTTTTTTGGTGTTTTTATTTTCAATTGGGACGTACGTGACTTTCCTCTCATAATTCATGCAAAACACACATACAATTGTAATCAGTTTATTATAATTTTAATCCTTTTTGTTAATATTCAATATATTATAAGACTGGAGGCCTTATAGAAGAAATTTCAGTCATTTCTGTATTTTCTTTAGCTTTTTTATAAACTAATTATATTTTATTTGTCTTTTGCTTTCTTAAGGGATTTAATAATTATTTGAAAATATTTGTCTCTTTAGTTGTTTTGAGTCAATTCATGTCTGATATTTAATGAACTAACGATGAGTTTCTCCAAATCAATAAAGTTTTAACTAAAGTCTAACTAAATCGCAATTCTTTTCATTTTGAATGAATTTTGCTTTTCATAAAAATTAGACCAAAAGCTAAGTCTAGTATTCATAATAAATTTAAAGTCTGGAAACTATAAATAGTCATTTAAATTAAAATTCTTTCAATTTATTACTTTAAAAATAACCATCAAAAGAGTCTCTGAATATTTTTCATAATTAATGATGAAATTCACAAAAGTTAGTGATTTTAAAGGACTAAAAATCAGTTTATTAATAATTATTTGTCATAAAATGACAAATGACTTGAATCTATCAAAAATTTCTAATATAATTGTCTTAAAATAGTTTTAAAAATTTCAATAGAAGCTTAAGAGAAAATAATTATATTATTAACATCAATTATATTAACAAGATCATTTTAAGCTGATGTAAAATCAAGATTGTTTTTAAGTCATAGATTGAGCGAAAGCGTTGGGTATCTCTTCTTTTAATTGAAGACAAAATTTAATGAATGCGTGAAATTTTCATTTAATTTTTATAAAGTTATGAATGAATTGTGAAAAATCTGAATAAAGTGAAACTTATTTTTAAGCGAAAATTACAGAAATTATTTCAAATGATTTTATATACAAATAATTGTTTGTCATAAACAGCGCAGAAATAAGAAGTTTATCATAAACTACTCGACTATTAATAATCGACAGAAAATTTTTCTAATTCACACTTCAATTCAAATGTCAAACAAAACTGTTTTACGTTAAACTTTTGCCTAAAAATGAATTCAATTTATTGTTAAAAATATTCATAAAATGTATAAATTGAAAGACATCTGACTATTGACTAAATAAACTTGAATTCAGTTCTAAATTTATCAAAAGTTTTCATTCAGTTTGAATAAACATTTGCCTTATTGTTAGCCAGCAAAACCACAACCAAGATTGCCAAAATGGCTTATTTCAGCAAATTTTCAATAGGAGTTCAGTTTATAATATAAACTTTATACTGTATCGCATCAAATGCCAAATATATAATATATTATATATTTTTATTTTTAGTCTAAAAAAATTGAATTAAAATTTCAAAATTACTTATTTCATTGCCATAACTTTTAGAGTTGATTTAATTTTAATAAAAACTTTTGTGGGTTTCAAGTTTTACCCCTTGGCTTTGGTATCAGTTATTAAAAGTATTTTAATTTTAGAATTCGATGAATGACACGAACCAAAACTCAAAACAACTACACTTTACTTAACTATTCCTTAAATATAAATTCAAATAACTCTTATTTTATAAATTTATAGATATATTCTTCTCTAAAAACACTTAATTTATAATTTTAAAGCATTTTATTGTAATCTCTCGATAGAAGTTTTGCTCTTTTCCTCTTTCATATGAATTATTCAATAATTTGATTAGAAGTTAAGCCACTATTTCTATGAAATTTCATTTTATGAAAATTTTTTCAAAACAATAAATAGAATTTGAATTAATTTTGAAATAAGACTTCAATTTATAAAATTTCATTAAAATTAAAAAAAATCCATTATTTGAAGTTTTTTTTTACTTAAATAAATTATGAATAAAAAGTTTATATTATAAATGAGTGAAAAGATTTTTATTTAAAATTAATTGAAAAATTCTCACTAATTATGAAATTTTCAATAATTAATGGTTTGGATTTTGTGAGCCTGTCTTTTGAAAAATATTAATATTATTTTTAGATTGACTTTTAAACTGATTATATCTTAATCTAATTTCTGATGTTTTTTAAGTTTTATCGATCGAAACCTCTATTTTTCAGTATTTGATTCAGAAATTGAATATTTTATTACTAAAAATATTTTTGTTGAGATTTGGCTCTAAATTTAATTTAAAATTCAATTTTCAAATTGAAATACAATTAAAATCTTTTGGGAAATGATTTCATATTTTAGTTAACTGTTAGCTAATTATAATTATCATTAAAAGTTACGCGTTTTAATTAAACAAAATTGAAATGACCTTTAACCTTTAATAACAATTGATTTTATATATGTTTAATGAAACGTCAGTTTTAATTAAATAACTTTATTTAATTAAATTTATTTTTCATTTGAATTAATACTGTTTTTTGACTTTTGATTGAATCAGAAACACAACGAACAGACAGATAGAGATGAAGAAATGAATGATATGCAGAACGAGTCCAGTAAAGTAGAACTTTGCAGCAGTGGTGCCAAATATATGCTGAGCTCAGACCAAATAACCACTGGTCTGTTGCCAACCCGTTCCACACTCAACAATCCGTTGTCATCCAATCCGAACAATAGTTCAAATCCGGGAACAGTTGCCATAATTAATATACCGGATAGTACTGAGACACTGGACTCTCAACCTGCCGGCACATCATCATCGACTACCGGTGCTCTCGAACCAGAACTAGCAATTGTTAAAATATCGACGCTCTAACGCAGAGCCATAACTTAATTATTTATCAATTGTTCAAAAATAATCATTTAATGAAAGATACGCAAAACAAAACACAAATTGAATTAAACCAAATCTAAAATCAAAATGTGTTGTAATTATTCTGAGTAAAGCACACGACAATACATACAGAAAACCATGAAATGGACTTTTGTATTGGTTTTGAATGAAACCAAATACTGGTTTGAAATGATTTCAGAACTGTTTTCGAATCGAAGTAATCGACAAAAGGATCGGAAAAGTGTTTAAAGAAAACAATTTATTAATTGTTTTATTGTTTTGATGTCGTCATGAAAAGCAAATCCAATTCCTATAACTGTTTTTCATTGGAAATAATACTCAAGAATTTTAAGATATATTTAATGAATGAAAATTTTTCGCCCAATTATTCTGAGTATAATAACTATACATAAATAAAATAATAATAAATTCTTAATTCTATGGATATTTACCAAAGAATTTCTTATGCAGTCCAGACTTTGCACTCATTATTACAGTTATTTATTTAAATTAATTAATTGTTATATTTGATTATCAAATAAATTATATATTAAATCAGTAAAAGAACTATATTTAGTGACAAAAATTGTGTAAAATTGATTACTATTTAAATTATGAAATATATTTGAAAAATGTTATATATATTGCAAAATATCTAATGATAAGAATAATTCGTCAAAACTACTGATTAAAACAAATTGTGTTAATTATTGACATTTCATTTCTGTTATATAAAATTTTCAATTTTTTTCTCTATAAGAATATTGAAAAATTGATTAAATAATTCACTCTTTGTTTGTAAATAACATATATTTTGCAAATCAAACAAAAAATCATTTTAAATGAATTTTGTCCCAAAAGATAAATTTTTCATTCATTGGGTTTTTTAGTTGAAGTGAGTTTTCAAATGTAAAGTTTGGGCCAACTTTTCACTTAAAAAATGTATTCAAAATGTATACACAAATGTGTTTTATTTGCGATAAAAGTGCGATAAAATATTGATCTAAAAAATGTGCCACAATTTTATCACTAAAAACAGAAACAAATCAATTGTTGGTTGAATTAACTAATTGTTAGGAACAGTGGTATATAAGTCTTAGACAAGTCTTAAAGAGTCTCACTTTTCAGATCATTTGTTTTCATTACTTATTATGAATTGTTGTTTAATCAGCGGTCAAATTGTGATTTTAAGTTCAACTTTTGGACTCTTTTGGATAAGAGTTTCAGTGATCCATATTTTATTTGAGGTCAGTTTGTTTTTAATAAATATTTCTTTTGTTTTGTATTCATTTAATTTGTTTTTGTTTATATTTTGTATTTTTAATAAATTTTATTTAAATTCAATTTGTTTTCATTCATTTTTGGGCTCAATTTATGGTTAATTTATATGAGATGAGTGTCTGAGACATAGTCTGTGCCACTAAATGACTGAAGTACTGCTCACTTTACACTTCAAACGAATAAAATTATTGATAAAAATTTCAATTGATTTCAATAAACAAAATTTAGAATATATTTCGAATTTTCAGATCATTTTCAGATTTTATCAAAATAATAGCAAAATAATAGCAAGCTTATTTAATTTATTTAAGGCCTAGAAATCATCTGCTTTGATACAGGTTATGTTCTTCCATAAATTTATATAATCTAGCAATTTATCAAATGTTTATATTGATTTAGTTTTTAATTAAATCCAGAGTTTATAAATTGGTTAAATCGATGATTACTTCCAAAATGATTGTCAGTTATTGTTATTTCATTATTAAATGAAATGCAAAATCGGATTAATACTAACTCGTGTTAATTCAATTGATTTTAATTTCAATTCAATGTTTTTTTTGTTTTTCATATTAGGTTAGAGAATGAGTCCACTCTTATTAGGTTTAATCGAAGGGATTATTAGTGAATATATTTGTAAAGAATTAATAATGAATTAACAATTTTTTATTGAAATACAAATCATTTGTAAAAATATCCAAAGATTTTGAGTCCAAAATCAAGAGATGGTCACAAATAATGAATTAGAGGTCAAAGAGTTTAGTCGTTTGTCTAAAACCAATAATAATAATAATTATTGTTTTATTCTTATAAACTTTTTCTCTGTTTCGGAGTTATTGTCATAAAATAATTTATTTGTGAATAAGTTGTTGTACTTAAGCTTTAATTAGGTTTTCATCAATCAATTCAATTACTTCTTTTTTATTAATGGGAAAACCTTTCCATCCATTTGTTAAATGCTTGCAATTAATGGTCAAACAAATGTGCAAAACATTAATCAAACATTCATTTTGTTTTCTGACAACTTTTTTCGAATACAATTAAGAAAAAATCATTGAAAATCTCATATCAAATGTAAATCTAAGAGAAAATTACTGTAAATCACAAAACACTAAAAATTATTTAATGTTATTATTATATATAAAAAATTCATTTGAAATAATACTGAAACACAACACAACCGACAGAATATATTTGATTCTAGAAATTAATATATTTATTAATCGCTTAATTAATGGATTATTAAATTATATGACGAACCGAACGTCAATTTAATTCAAATCCCTTTTTGTCCGACAAAACAAACCTTTGATTCAAAACTGATGTAAATATTCATTAAACTGTTGTTGAGATTCCACTTATTGTAACATACATTACATAGAAATTAATTCAATTAAATATTAAATTCATTTTATTTCATTTGTTATATCGATTTCACTCATTTTCCAAATAAAACCAATAATTGATTCAATTATAAGTGATTTCTAAAATTAATTTCATCTCATTATTAATACCTCTTTAGTGGTTAACTATCCTATCGATTATATTTGAAAATATAGCGTTTATTTCCTCATCTTTTATAAGCCAATGAACAGATGTTTTAATTGAGTAATATTAGAATAACCTAGATTATTCCATCTTATATACTATATTATAGATGTTTCAATTGACTTACAATACAACTAATTTCTCATTCAAATCAAATTCTTGGCTTAATTTTTAGTGATATTTAGTGATGGATTCAAATTGAATCAGTCAATGAGAGGACTAGTTTTTACAGATTTTGAGTATAAGGAAATGCCATTACATAAGAGAGAAATAAATTGCATAAACTTTTGGTGACATCTAATACTCAGAGAGTAAATCATTTGATGTGTCAGTTGAGTATTATAACAGTTAAATCGCATTCATATTTAAAGTTTAAATTAAAAACAATTAAAATAAATATTGAGAATTATTTGTAATAATTGATAAGTAGTGGGAAGTCCTGACAAGTGTTGTCAAACGTTTGGATGACCCAAAAGTCACTGAAAAGTTGGTTTCAAATGTGATCTAAACTCGAAAACTATGGCTAAACTATGGCTTTCAAATGGATTTCAGTTCATTAGAACATAAACTACAGTTAAGACGTGAAACTCTTATTGCCTACAAATGACTCTTTCCTATGAAAAGGTGTACTAAAAGGCTAAACAAAAGGTTGTGAAGTGACGCCAAACGCCTGAAGTAATGCCATTATTTATGTAAAGCTTTGGATTTTCGGATTTGAAGGCAATGGTTGTCATAGAAATGTAAATAAATAAATGTTGGACTCGACTCTGACTCTGGACGACAAACGCATTCAAATGATTGAAGTGAATCGGGTTAACAACATTTCTAACATTAATACTAAACTAATTAGTATTAATAACAATACAATTACTAACGACAACCACATTAACAATAATGACTCGGCAGTGGAAGACCGCTCTGAGTCGGGTTCGCCTTCCACTCAGGTATTGACCAACAAATGTTGTGCTCAGGCAGTGCTCGTCTGTAAGAAAAATTCACATCCATTTGTTGAACGGAAGATCAGTTTGGAGGGATCCGTCAAATTGGGCAGAGCTGTTGCCCGATGTAAACCCTCTGCAGACAACTTTGTCTTCGACTGTAAAGTGTTGTCCAGAAATCATGCGATCCTTTGGTTTGAAAATCAAAAGGTATTCAAAACATACTTTTGTTTTCATTTTTTATGTTAAGATCTTTTAATTCAATTTAGTCCTCTTTTTATTGTTTTCATGAAATGAGTATTAATTTTAATTAAATTTCATTCAATTATTTTATTAAATGTCAACAAATGTCAGACAAACTGTTTATATCAGACTTAATATCAGATAAATCTATACTTTTGTCTTTCAATCCTATTGTTTGTCTTAAGTTTTGTTACAAAATTAGATGAAATCATAATTATTTTAATGGAAGAAATTCTTCGGTTAACATATTTTTAGTTTTAACAGACTTTACCTTTTAGTGAAAGATTGCCGTAAACTCTTTATAAAGATTTTGGGATTTTCTAATAAATAATCATTTGATTTGTTTATAGTTTTACCTGAAGGACACGTGCAGTTCTAACGGCACTTTCGTAAATAACCAACGATTAAGTCCAGCAAATGAGGAGTCTTTGCCGCGAGAAGTCTTTTCAGGTGATGTCGTCCAGTTTGGTGTTGACGTAACAGAAAACACCCGCAAAGTAACGCACGGATGCATTATAGCCACACTTAAACTTTATTATCCGGACGGAACTGAAGCCAAATCACAAGAACCACAACAACATTGTCCTCAAAATCCGAATCAATCGAATGTTAGCATTAATTCACAACAATTGTATGAATTGTCTCAATATCTCAACGAAGCCCTACATAGAGAACAAATTCTAGAAAATAAATTAGAAACTCTTGAAAGAGTTGTGACCAGTGCTCACGAGTCCGCCAACAATGGCTGGAAGTCTTTAGTGGAAGAGGACCGTCTACTTAGTCGTATTGAAACGCTTCAGAACAAACTCGAGATATATCTTAATTCACCACAAAATTCTAATAATTCTAAAGAAGGCAATGACACCACTGATAGCTCAGCCCTTCATAACGTTAGAGCAGAAATTCTCAAATTAATTGATGAGAGAGAAAAGTATGAGTCAGCGGCAAAAGAAGCGATTCAAAGGGCACTCGAGGAGAAGCTCATTGCACTGACACGACTTCATGAAATGGAAGTGGTGGCCAAAAGTCATGAAGAAGAGTGCAATCGTCTTCAAGAAGTTTGTGAGACCAACGCTCAAGAAATCAGTCGATTAGCCAATAGTATCGATGAATTAAATAAAGATATCGATTCTAATGCCAAACGATTAAAGAGTTATGAAGACCAGAAAATTGCTTTAATTGAAGCCTCGACTAAAGAAAAAGAAGAACTGGAAGAAAGTATGGCTCGACTTAAGGGAAATGAAATTAAAAATAATGAATATATAAATGAATTGAAAGCACAAACATTGAATCTTCAGTTGGAACTATTGAAACAATCGGAAAAAGTGATATCTGATGGCAATATAACTAATGAGTTGACCGAAAGTACAGACAATACTTATATTATTAGTGATTTCAAACTTAATTTAGAGGAAGAGCTCATAAAAGTTAAAAAACAATTAGAAATAAGTAATAATAATTGTAAAGAATTGAGTGCTGAAGTCATTAAACTTAAACATTTGACGGATAGTACTACCACTTTAACCCAATCGGGCGCTTCATCTATGATTGAATCCAACACATCCTCACTAACCAATGGCCAGAGTTCAAGTACAAACACTGATAGTAGTATTTCTAATGAATGTTTAGCAGAAGAAAGTATGAAATCAGCCCAAATTATAGAAACCAGTGCTCAACAACAAGAATCGGTGCCATTGGAAGATACAAATTGTCGTTTGATATCAGAAATTGATTTATTAAAAGGTTTCCATTTATTTGTTATAAATTAACTGTTAATTCGTTTTTAAAGCAAATATTTTTTAAGATTAGAATTAATGAAAATTGTTTTGTCTTTTAATGTTTTGCATGTTTTCAATGTTTTGTTTGTCTTTCCATTCGATTAACTTTTAGAACGAAATGGTTTTTATGATTGTAAGTTACGTCAAACTGCATGTGCACTAATCATACTTAAAGGTTGGACTCATTTTAATTATCTCTGACTTATCTCTGACACTAACTTATTTGTTTGTCTCTTATTTTGTCATTCAATTCACTTTATTTCAAATATTAATATTGTTTTCAAAATAATGATAGAATTGTTGGCCGAAACTCGAGTTTCAAAAAAATCGACAGAAGAAGAGTTATCGCGAACTGTTACTGAATTAGAGAACTTAAGGTCTCTCACAAAACAAATGTCTTTAGAATCGGATGAATCGCAACAAAAATTAGAGAAAACGTTCAAAGAATTAGAAGAGAAAAGTGTATTAATAACGTCTTTAAAAAATCAAATAAACGAATTGACAGAAAAAGTGCGAAACTGTCAAAAAGAAAGCGATTCATTTCAGTGTAAAATCGGGGAAAACGATAAACTTTTGCATTTGAAGGACGACGAGTTAAGTAGTCTCAGGGTTTTATTAGAAGAAGAAAGAAAAGTACAACAAAAATATGCCAATAATTATGAACAGTGCAGAAAACAGTTGTGTGAATCACAACAGGCGGTCAAACAAAGCCAAACAGAGGCCGATCTGTTGCGTAAGAAAGTCTATTCCTGTAATGAAGAGGTGCGTACATCTCGTAGTAATCTGTCGATCACTGCCAGTGCTTCGGAAGATCTTCAGAATAAACAAAAAGATTTGGAGAAACTGCAGAACGAATGCCAAACATTGAAAACAAGACTCCATTCACGTGAAAGTGAACTCTTATCATATCGTACACAACAGCAGAAACTGAGTGCCGATTATGAATGTCTTCAAAATTCAATGCAATTATTACAGAAAATCAATAGTGAACTCGAACTTAGAGGTGATAATTACTGGAAGGAACAGTTCAATACCGCCATAAGTGATGCCCAAACACATCAGACACAAGTATTTTATCGAATTGTTAATACTTTGTATTTAATTATTATTATTTTACTGACAGCTCATTAGTATTAACAAAGAATTAGAAGAATTAAAACATAAATACGACGACTGTTCCAATGATAAGGAGGTGTTTAGAGAAGAATTGAAGTCCGCTAAAGAGAATATCGAAATATTTTCATATCAAAGCAAAATTGTAAGCCTTTTATAAAATTCATTGTTTTATAAATTATTTTTTTTTATTTGATAGGCGACTGCCTGTGCTGTTGTTCCCCTCTTTTTATTACTAATCGCCGTTTTAATGGCCTACTATCCATCGGTTTCAACAGTGACCGGAACCTCAGATTTGTAATTCAAATATTTGTTTAGAGAGTGGATAACTATAAACGCCTTCTAACGGGTGCCTCAATCGCCTCCACTTCCGTCTTATAATTTAATAAAAGAAGTGATTTATTTTTCCAACTCTTGAGTGCAATTCTGGACATAATTTCCTTATTATTCGTTGATTTGTTAAATAATAGAATCTTTCATAAAATATTTATAATTTTTGAATAGTATATCCCAAACGCACCCCCTTTTTTGCCAATTGTTTTATTTTGGTCAGTAAATTATTATTTATTAATAAATTAATTGCTTTCCGAAAATAAATGTTTAGTCAGTCAGTTTGGATGTAGTATTAATTGTAAGCTATGTTTACATTTTATTCAATTAACTCTATATTATTGTAATATTGAATTTAAATATAATTTATTCTAAATATTCGGACGTTTATTCATTTTTTTAAAAAAAAATTAATTTAAATATGAATTGAATTTATTTTTCTATATTTTTTCAAATAATAACTATTGAAAAATTATTAGTTAGTTATGAGAAATTCATAATTTATTCATAACTTTGATTGTGTATTGTTTTTCAGTTTCCTATTATATGCTTTTGTTTTGTCAAAAAGTTTTCAATTTAAGCGTAAGTAATGTTCAGATAATTCTCTTCTAAACTTAAAATTTATGAGTTTTTGTTGAAATTGATTTCTTAAAGCTATGTCTACAACGCTTTATAACTAAAGTTCAAATGAGATATTAATCGCCAAAACTCGAGTTCTGTCAGTTTCTTAATTTCAAATTCAAGAGATAACATCTGTTAACGCCTCCAAATTTAGATGAATTAATATTATTGTGTTTCACCTCTTCTTTATTCTTTGGAAAGAATTCGGTTCGCAAATTGGATTTAGTGTCGAAACCAAAATTAATGACAAGTTAACTTGTTAATCTTATGAATAAAATGTTAGGAATAAACATGGTTATATTTTATGATAGTGTGAGAAGTTTTTGCCATTTTTTTACAAATTTAAAGCATTTGTGAGCACTTCTTAAATAAGCCAATTAAGGCGCGACCCAACACAACACATAGGGATCACAAACTGCACACAAAGTAAACACAATTCTATTTTTAGAGAGAATATTGTGTTAAGCAATTCTTTACAGAATTCAAAGTCTGTGAAAAAATGCTAAATAAACGCAATTAAATACAATTTCAAATATATTTTTGGAGACCGACTCTACTCTTGCAAATTCATATAATACATAAACTTTTGAGTCAAAACTTAAGTCTCACTAATATTTGGCAAATGTTTGGCAGAAGTCAACTGAAAGTCATAATCATCTGAAAGTTATGTAAAACTTTTGGCGAAATTCAATTATCATTAATAGAGACAACTCTTTTGTGACATTAGAGTCAATTCATTCGATTTATACTTTTGTTTATTTGTAATTCATTTGTTTGTGACTAACCTTAACATTATTCTTGACTTCTGATAAAGACAACAAAGAGTTCAAGGTTTGTCTAATTCACTCATCTCTTATCTCAACTCATTATCACAAAAGGTATTATTAATCAATGATTTTAATCTTAATATAAAGAAAGTCTGGTTTTAGATTATTTTCTAATTATAAGTCATTCGGTTTATATTTTCGATTATATAATAGTCTTTCATTTGACAGACAATTCAAATAAAACTTTTTATTTATTTATTGAATTAATTCAAATAAATTGATTTTAATTACTCTGATTTGATTTTATCAGAATTATTACAGACATTGGTTTTTGTTTCGATGAGTTGTATTAAAACAATTTGAGTCAACCCTAACACTTACTCAAATAACAATCAAATTTTATAAGAAATGGTTAAAACCAGGGATGGCCAAAGGTCGAGGTCTCAGGGGGGGTGAAGTTCCGGATTTTTGGTGAAAATC
>JAQFZL010000909.1:0-12504 GCA_034695685.1 Galumna lanceata
ATGTAAACTTCTTATTTATTTTCAAGAGTATATTCACTGAAAATCCTTTCAAATATAATTCAAAAGATAGAGAATAATATTAAAAGAAATTTTCATTCAATGGATACGAAATAGGATTTCCAAAAGGATTAATCCTAATAAACATGATGAGTAAGCAAGTTTATTGATTTTTTCTTTCAACTTTAATGAAATCCCCGCATAAAAAGTTTTCTTTCATGAAAAGACTTTACTCGACATTTCTATACAAAATATTTTTGAATTTTATTCAAATCTAGTAAATAATTATTAAGAATCTTTTATAAATATTGTATGTTAGCTTGGTTAAACCATATTTCAGACAGAATATAAAAGAGAGAATAAAGTTTATATTATTTTCTTATTCAGTAAAGTTATTATTTCAAGTTTTTATAAGTTATGCGCATTTCTATGAGTCAATCAAAAATCAATTCAATTCAATGTTTAAAAAACAGAATAAAAGAATATTTTTATCATTTTTTTCTTTAAAATAACCTTTTTTTGTGAAGTGATTTTGTAAATACTCTTTCATAAACTCATGTCAACCGCCCCTCAAAAGACACTTCACATCATTACACGTCTTTCTATTCATATATAAATTGTTGCTAAAAAAACAGTTTTTCAAGACTTCATCGGAAATAACTATTTTCTAATCATATATTTTATTGTTAGAAAACTTGTTTTATCAGTACTTCAACTGGAAATCATATTAACAGTTCATTAATAACAAGAATATATTTTTTGATCCAAAAATGATTTATGGATTCATATTTAATGAAAACAATTTCACTGACTATTAATCAGTTTATTATTTAATAAATTACTCTTTTATTCACAAAATATGATTAATTTTAAATAAAATTATTCAGATGTTGAAATTCTTGGTAATTTGAGTGTTAAGTCAAGAGCCTTCTTAAATAAACTATTGTTGTGTGTGATTTGAGATTTCAAAATAGCAAGATTGAATTTTAATTAAAAGTTAGAAAATTCATGGAAAGAAATCTTTAAATCATTACAAAGATTAATGTGTAAACTTGCAAGTTTATTTCAATAAAAATTTCTTGGAAATAAGTATTAAATTATTGACTCTATTTCAAATTCTATTATCATGGTCATTATGAGGCAAAACTTTATTTTTCCTAGATTAATATCATTTATCACTATATCTTTCGTTAGAATTCTTACATTTTACAAATAGACTCATTTAGGTGATATGCAAGGTATAAGAAATTAATCAAATTAAAATGAAACAAAATTAACTTGTTATTAGTCTTAAGAATGAGTTAACTCATAAAAAATTCATTAATGAGTAATAAAAATTAATTCATTATTAATAAGAGCAACCTTGATCACATCATCAAAGTTAACACGCCATACATTGAATTACAATAGAGTTGAGCCCATTTTAACAGTAAATCTGACAATTTATTTAAATAACTTTACAGCCAAACCTTTTACACATTTTTCGAGTAATAAAAGCCTCTAAAATAAATGGCAATAATAAAAGTTTAGCAAAAAAAATGACGGAATGAAAATAATAAGAAAAAGTATCTTGATTACTATAATATTTCATACATTATTACTATTTCCCGATTGAATAGAGGAAAGAAAATTTTATTATATAAATATTTTTTTTGGTTAACTCTATGGACTATTATTTATTATTAATCTTTTCCAAAAAAAATTATCCTGCTGCTTTAGATATGAATTCGATGCTACTTTTTCTCATTATCATAATAGCTTTGCTTCTTCTTTGTACAAGATTATTGCTATTCCTAAATGGATGAAATTGTTCTTTTAAATTTATTATTTCATCTATCTTAAATTTAATTTTGCCTAGTTCAATTGATATTAATAATAAAAATATTTTGAATGATCTTTATAGAATTTTCGGATGAAAATCCATTAAAAGCTAATTTATAAATATGTTATTCATTTATTGAAATATATTTCCATAATAAAAATGTTCATGATGAAAACCTTATAATTAACCTTGATTAAATAGGAAAAGTAGTTTTATTGATACAAAACATGAAACAAAACATGAATAGTATCGTAAAAACAATTTCATGAGAAATAACAAAACGATAAATACCAAGAAATAAAAACAAGCATATAATGGAAAGGTGTGTCTCAATCAATAAAAATAATATTTTCCAACAAATTTTTTGCCGAAGAGTTTATTTAAACATTTGAACAAAATTTTATGCTTTTAATACACGTATTTCGCGTTTTATTATATTAATATGCATTTAAGTTAAGCCTTCACTCAATTCCTTTTACTTTTTTGGTCCTCACTTTCGACTTCATATAATTTCTATCGTTTCTAAGGTTACAAACAATATATTCAAAGCATTTTCAATATTAGTTTATTTATGAAAATATTAGATATCAAAAGTCAACAGATCTCTCTCATTCTCTCTCTCACTCTCTCTCTCTCCCTCTCTCTACCTTTCCTTTTCTCTCTCTCTCCCTCCCTCTTTCGTACTCTCTCTCCCTCTCTCTCCGAATTTATCAAAAAAATTTGAAATTGATTTTAACTAAATATAAATAGAGAAAAACCTTTTGAAATCAACTTTGAAAATGAGTCTTGGAATGAATGAATGGATGGATGGCTGAAAACAGCCATAAAAGCATTTAAAGTTTAGTTTTTAACTTATTTTTCAAACTGAAAACCTAAGGCTTCTAATTGAATGATCGACAAGTATTTTAATTAAAAAATAATCTTTTTAACTATAAACAAAATTGAAACTAATATTTCTTTGATTAAAATATATTAGTTGATAGTTAAAACATATTCCATTTTATTACTTTGTTTTGATTAGTTCTTGGGAAAAAAATTCTACTATAAGTACGTCATTTGCCTGTTGAATGTTAGCCACAATTTTTATTTTTCGCTCAAATGAAAGCCTATTTTACGAAAGCCAGGAATTGACTGAAATTCTGTGCGAATATTCTCTGGAATTACACTGAAATCGATCGTTAAGACAGTCATTCATTTGATTCATGTTTTCACTCGTCTTATATTTTCTGTTTATCACAAAAACATGTCTCTAATAGTGATTTACATTCAATATTCACAAACTCTGTGATGAATAATTGATTAAAAATAATTAAATTAATTAACTTGTTCAAATCATTTATATGTATTATCCTAAAATAAATAATTAAAATTGAACTAGATTATTTAGTTCTAATATCATATTATTTATAGAGTATTCTAGGTAAATATTGGAATAATAATTACAAAATGGGCCCATTTTTAACTGGTTTACTATTTCAAACATTAATTAAATTTGATTTTCATTGATGTTATGGTAATGAGTGCTGTAATCCTAATATAAATAAATGAAAAATAATACATAAAAGCAATACTAATACCAATCATTAATCCCTTAACAGAATTTTCTGATTAATTTTATCCTAGAAATGAGATAATGATATTCACATATAAATTATCTAAAAATTTAATAATAATTTCTTCAATTTTAAAGATTAAAATTAATTCCAAACTAATGAAATCATTTCAATCCATAGCCTTAATAATGTTCAACATCCAAGTTTATAATTTTAATGTTCAATATAACATTATATAATGATTTGCCCAAGGTTATATTTAATGGACAAAATCATTCACATAATGTTCTTCTAATTATTTCTAGACTTTAGGCGCTATTATTTATCAACAATTTTTACTTAATAAAAAACAACTAATCGTCTGCTTGTTATTAAAGAAAATCTCCTTGCTCATTAATTCATCAATAAATTCATATATGAAATTATACTATTCTGTTGGAGGAAATAAACTCTATTCTAGGTATAGTATTAGGTATAGTTGTAGGTATAGTCGTGAAGAGTGCTTTATATATGCAAAGATAAACTATCCGGACAACATTTGGACGCAGACTCGACCGCAAGCCTTTATTATAGTGTGAGAACACACCTGACATCGCAAAACATAGCACTGCTCTCCAACTCTGGATATAATACAATGAAAAACTGTTATTACTTAACACAGATTTCGATCCATTCTTTCCATTGAATCTAATAGAAGAAGAAGTAGTTTTGTTGTCATTTCTAAACCTGTGGTGTGTTTTCAACTGTCAATTACAATACTGTCACTATCTATTTGAACTTGTTCATATTTACACTTAATTAATAATGAACTCAAGATTATTATTCTAAAAATGTTATAAAAATTCATTAACTTATATTCTGTTCTGTTCAACAGTGTGTCCACTATAAGTCAAGTAAAGGCTTAATGAAGGCAAGACATTAATCCACTATTTTCTCTTGTAATTAATATACTTTATAATTTAACCTAGGTTAAAGATATTTTATCATTAAACTAGATTAGTTATTTAATTTTATAGGACTGGTCTAATTTGAAGCAAGAATAGTTTTGTTTAGAGTCTAAACTTTAGACATTGATATCTTGAGCCTATCGATTAGTTTTTGTTTGAACGATATTCTAGAGTAGTTTTTTGTACTTAAAAAAAATAAAATAATTGTTTGTAATTCTGGTGTTTGTTTTGATGTTGTCTTTACTAAAATCGCGATTTAGAGATAAAATAAGAGACACTTTATTTGATTGAATCCATTGTGTGTTTGAGATTTCAATTTCATGTCTTTCCAGGCTATCGGTTGCCGTACAACTCAAGAGACACATATCTCATGTCTTCTGTTCCCTGTATTTTCTTTACTATAAGACATCTTAAGTATTGAAAAACAAGTCATAAGAATCCAATTCTTCAAAATCCAAGCCTTTGTTTTCCTATCATTTTGTCATTTATTGATGAAATACTTCATGATTTTAATGAAAATTTTTATTATTTTCTCAAAATAACAAATATTTAATTTATTTATAATTGAACTTATCTAGGTTAATCTTTTAAATTAATTTTCTCTAGTAGCATTTTATGTTTAACCTTGGTGAAAAGGCAATTGAATAAAATCATTGAACAGTAGTAAACAATAAAGTGTTGGTAAACAACATTCTCACAGAAGTTCACTGTTTATATAAATGTTTATTTGCTTTTAATGGCGTCAGAGTTTACCATAGGTTTGAAATTTAAATTATCAAGCACATTTAAAATTCCCTAATATTTACCTTTTTCTAAATATCTATTTTTTCTTCGTTGAAGAAAATTGATTTTAACACTCAATCCAATCATTCAAAAAGGAATTCCACAACTCATCCAAATGATACTAAAAATAGCTAATCTTGCAAACATTTTGAAATATTGACAGCTCTTCCTTTACTAGTTTCTGTTCATACAATTCTGTCTAATATTTCCGTAATAAAGATATTTTGACACTTATTTTCTGATGACTTCACGCTATTCTCTCCTTAGAAACAGTTAAGTACTGAAAAACCGCAAAATAAGTCAATACTTTTTATTCTTAAATCTCATAAAATGCTGTGAAATACAATTCTATGCATAAGAGGAGAGGGAGAGAAAGAGTGAGTGAGTGAGTAAGGGAGAGAAAGAGAGGGATAAAGAGAGGGAAAGCTAACAAGAGTTAAACTTTGAGATTATTTTCAAACCACTTCTAATATATTTTCATTTGTCTGGATTTGAAGCAATGATTTCTTTCATCGATAGCTTATTCTGTGCCGAACAACGAACTCAGTTATGCAGAAATCCTATGATATCTAATGAGCCAAATATTCTCTGATATGTAGAGAATAAGATCACAAATAATGAGAATAAACTCTAAAAAACTACAAAAAGAGAGGAAATAAAAAAATTGGTTCTAAAAAAATGATAAAAGTTTTGAGCGTTTAAAATGAGTTACCTATTCTAACAATAGCAATTGTACATGGCTATTATGAAGTTCAAATACATTATAACATTCTTTTATCAAGGCATCCCTCATTATATTTTGTAGCAAGTTCCTATAGAAATGAATTAATACAGAATCCTATCATTTGATAGAAGAAAGGCATCAATATTTCAAGTTTTCATTTCTATTCCAAGAATTTATTGAATAATTTATAATAAATAATAATTTTGTTTTTGTCATTTTGTTCACTACATAAACACTTCTGATGGCACAGGAATAGGAATTTCTCTGTTCTCTCTATACAAACATCTTATTATTCTCAACACTTTCTCAATAATGCAATGAATTTCGATCCAATACTTTAATATCTGTGCTCTTATTCTCTTCGCTTATTCTATCGCCGATTCCTTAAATAAAAACGCATTGAATATAAGGGCACCGAATTCTCCTGAATAGGGGTTATTCACTATAATTATTATGGATAGCTCTTACATTGACCAAGGTGTTACAATGAATACTCGCCTTTTTCAAAAGGTTTAAGCTTCTCTTTGAAAGTTCCTGGCTCATATTTGATAGGTTGATTCCTTTTTGATTTTTATTCCTGAAAAATAGTTCATTAGAAATTTATTCGGAATTTCCATTAAATTAATCTAGCTCATGTAAAGATCATTAATTTTTTTCAGCAATAAGAGCTTGGTTATTACAAGGCTAGTTTATTCCACTTATATGAATGTATAGTCTGTTGAATATTTGAGTCCTTGAAGGCCAAGAATGATAGAACAGCACAACTTTATTGAACGGTTTATAGCAAAGGAATGCTTAACTCTTCCATAATATGGTTGACATTGACTTACATTTTCTAAAATTCTTTTCAAATAAACATTAAATTAATATTTAACTAAAGCTCTCGAGATTTCAAATGTTTTTACAAGAATATATTTACAGACCATTACTATTTTAATCAATTTATTATTGATTAAACCAATAAATTATTCATCCAGTTTATTTAATTATCAAAATCAAACATAAATTTAGACTAAATATTACCTTGTTAGGCTAATATTAATTATATTCAACAACAATTAACTTTCACTTTATTTTCTGTTGACTCAGTGATCTTCAAAATCCCAGTTTATTTTTTTAGTTTCCCATAAAGTCATCAATCAATGAACAGATAGTTCTGATTCAAAGCCTTTTATAGTAGGGATGACCAAAGATCACGATTTGAGGGGTGACTCAAAAATAGAAATAAATACTAAATATTTTGCTTTTAGTTATTTTTAAGAAAATAATTACTTATAAAACTAAATATGTCATATTTAATATGAACTGTTTCGGTCATTTAAAAATACCCTTTTACCCAGCTATAAAAAGTATTCCTTTGGTTATGACTTTAATTTAAGAATTTTAAGGCTATTTTAAATATTTTACATTTTTTAAACCGAAATTTCCTTAAAATTTTAATTTTTATCAAAAATTCAACAAAAATTTTGGCATTAATTTTAATGAAAATTTTATTAGAGGGGGACTATTGGTATTCAAACTGATTGAAATTTTATCAAAGTTAATTTGGGTTTTTTTATCATTTAAAACTCTTGTGTTTGTGTTTAATAAGCAAGGATAAAAATTAAAAGATTATTTTTAAGGTCAGATTATTCAATGAATAAACTTTTTTATTTAATTTATTTTCGAGAAATTAATCATTCATTTGATGTATTTCTTGTTGTTTTTGTCTTATTTTTGCGATCAATTAATCAAATACAAGTAGAGTAGTCACTAAGGGATCACCAAGTGATCAATAATTTATCAATGTTCGCTTGAATGAACAATTCACCTTTATATAAATAGTTTGAAAGATTGAAGTAATTCTAGCCTTGATTATTTTTGTCAACAACAAAATTCAATTGGAACTAACATAAACTTTTAAGAATACCAGCCTTGGCTATACCTGTTGTTTCGTGCATTACATCTGAGAGACTATTTGGAGAAAAAGCTGAGCATAACATTAAATACTTATACACTAGTCTTGGATACAGAAAAAAATACATCACTCAAAGTAAATATATTTTGACCAAGAACAAAAAACAGAATACAATATTCTTTGAGAATTCTATTTGAGAAGAGAAGAATATAATCAGTTTAAATGTGAAAGTAGCAAGATTCATTTATATCACGAGCTTGATACGTGCGAATTGTTTTTCCATTAAGCTTGCAATATTTATGAGCCCTAGCAAAACTTTACTGATTTTGTTTCAAATTACCTAGAACAAATAAATTACTTTTTTTACAAAATCTAATCAATTTTTATAGCAAGATAACTTCCTAAAATCAATATATAATTATTTCTTAAGTTATTCTTGGTAAAAATAACCATAAAATTAGGGCTTATATTTCTTGATAGATGATATTTTATTTATTAGTCAAGAGACCTGGAAAGTTTCATCCAGGATGTTTTTATCCAATTAAGTTCCCGGATATCATTATTATTTTTATTATAAGATATAAAAGTTTTGTAAAAAAAATAAAAAATATAATTTAATAAAATATATTAATTATAAAGAAATACATTTTAGATAGAAGCATGGTAAATTCAAAAGAAATTTGGCAAGCTTAAATTATTTAAACATATTAAAGTAGTATGACCAATCAAAAATATCAAAAAAAAGCATTTTTTTAGTTCTATAATGAAGCAAAAATAAAGCTCTTTATTAATTTAATTAATAAATTACTATTCAATTGTCTTTTGAGGCCTTTACTCATTTTAAATGATATTAATTAACCTTTAATATTGTTTTGGTTTTATTTTGAAAAAATTATATCAAGATTAATTTAACTGAAATAAATTAATTTCTGATTAAACTGTTTAACTGTTAATAATTGGAATTAAGTTCAAATTTAATAAGATTTTCATTTTAAAACTAACAAAGTTATAGTTTCATAGTAAAACTTTCAATAAACAAGATTTTGAAAAAAAATACTAAATTTAATTTATAATTCCTAGTAAAGCACTGTTCAATATGCTTTATTCAGTCAATAAAGCACCATGAAAATTTTGTGAAAATAGAGCAAAATGCTCTTTTTAAAAGCACTTTCGTCACTATATTATAGGTAAGTTATTATTGAAAAGCTTACAGTTTATGTATATTCAAAAGTTTTAATCAATTGTTTATTAATATTAAATGAAATGATATTATTATCAGTTCAGTATTCAAACGATCAACCCTTCTCTTATACAGTTGTTACCAATGAAGATTGAGCATGTTAATTAATTCAAGCACAAATTTAATTGCATCCTTTCATCTCTGAATTAATTATAATGTAATTTAACGGGAAATACATTTCGAATCAGAATTATTCAGGGTTTTATCATTTTATTAATGAGTTTTTTTGCATGTTGCTAAGTAGCAAGAACAAATTATTAATCTAAATATATTTAATTTAAAATGATTCCATAGAATCACACTTTGACTAAATTATCATTTGATCTTTTTTTGAGCATGATTGTTTTAGTCTAATAATAACTCATGAGTATACCATGATAAATCACGTTTATTAAAACGAGCATGCTCGATTGAAGGCTAAACATAATAGAAAATACTAAAACCAATTTCTAATAATAAGATTAATTTTCAGATCATAATTATCTGAACCAAACATTCATTGCATTAAAACACTAAATCAGAGACTCATAAGGGTTTTGCAAAAAAAATACCCTTATTTGCTATTGGTTACCTAGGTAATTTTTCTACTCAAGCTTTGTAGAGAGAAAAGTTAAGCTTAGATTTAAATTAGGTCAAAACGGGATTGTTCTAGGTTGTCTTTTATAGGAAATCCACAAATTAGGAAATGTTGCGCATCTCTGTATCGAATAATTAATATTCGCGTAAATCTTATTAATAGTCAAAACAAATATTCAATTTAGCGGTCGATCACTAATTAGCGGATAATTTGAATATTCTATTAATACGTTAATTAGTGGCAAACATATAAGCCCTCATTAGGACCGGTGTCTCTGCACAGCACAACAAATACTGTTTTTATTATCATTATGTTTGAACTTTGATATCAATTCAGTTCGTATTTTTTGATACAATAATTGGCGAAATTATTTCCGCCAGAATTGAGATAACATTTTTCACCCGAAAAATAGTGAAAATCGCATCCAATTAGCGTTTATATTGGAAACGGTTGTGCTCTGAGGCCACTAAACAACAGATACAAAGCTTATGCTGTGCCACTTGTGCTAATTCAACTGTAATACTGTTGCCGTCCAAATAATGTCCCCTAAAATCTTGTTATAACTACTGTGTCTCTAATTAAGGACCTTTAACTTTTAAATTGAATAATTACTAGATGAATCTAATAGTAGCTAACTTAATTATCAAGGTTATGTTATGGTATAAACAATTCCTTTTGAAGCCACAACTCAAAGGTGTTTCAATCGATCGATAGATGAAAGAAAATTAACAGAATTTTCAGCAAAAAAGTTATTATAGTTTCCATTCAAAAGTCAAGTATACTCTTTCGACAACACTTCACATATATTTCAGTCAAAAAAAGCATTTGATTATTAAATAAAATATTTGTATTAATAGCTGAGATGGCAAATAGGGGTATTCCGGAATTAGTTAACTACCCCTCTATGTATTAGTGTTGAGGTAACCCTTCCTCAGATTTCATTATTTTTGAGTAAAATATATAAATTTTTAAAAATTTTGACAAAATAGATAAAAAAACTTTAAATAAAGGCTAAAATGGCATATTTTTGAAGGTATTTTCCACATTTTGAAAATGACTTAAGAACAGAAATTGACTAAAATATTACTAATATTTTATTAAAACAAATTTGTTGAGTCATAAATCCTAGTCTAAAATTCATTAATTTAGATAAAAACAACAAAAAAAGCTATTTTCAACTATTTCTAAGTCTTTTTCAAAATATTTTCCCTCAAACGGAAATCCCCCCCTAAGAGTCGAGACCAAAATACCTTACCCTAATACCTCTAGAATCGAGACCTCTAGCCATCTCAGATTAATTGTATTTTATTAGTGTTTTATAAACTGGTTTTTACTTCTTATCTGAGTGTCGGCTTTTCGACAACACATAAATCAGAGGCTGATATAATAGTCGCCAAAGTAGTGGTCGTCTGTACTGACACTCAAAATGATTTATTCCTAATCTTTTGACCGATTGAGTCATCATTTGTATAAGTTTATCATGGATAATTAAACCAAATTTATTCTTGTTCAATCAATTAGTTCTAATGAACTAACATAGAGTCAATCTTCAAGCTTTTTTTTTAATTTGAACAAGTTTAAAAGAAAATTTTAAACTTTCTTAGCTTGTAAAATTTTCAATACAATCTTGGTTATTTTTCATTTACATCATATTATAAACATGTTATTAAAAAATAGTATTTTATTATAATTATTATTATTATCTATAATCATATCATAAATTTACCAAAAAAAGACATTATTTTAGAATTAATTTGTCAAAAATGAGTGAAATATTTGTGAAAATATTAGTAAAATATTTGACGTTTTATTAAACATTAATTAAAGTAAAATTCAATTAAATTTTTTTATGATAATCTTTTAGTATTTATCAGAATAAGTGTCAATCAATTAATTATTTTAATATAAGTTATGATTAAAAGCACAGAATATGTCTTCTGTCGACCAATAAAAGTACTGAAAAGATAAAAATTCAATTAAACCAAACAAACGACTGACAGAATGAAAATATTTTATATCATTTATAATAACAGCAATAAATTATCAAGGTAGTTTTAACCAATGATATATTAGTTTAATATTTTTATCAAACAAATTGTCTTTAATAATAATTATTCCACCTTGATTATATTCAATATTAACCCAGAAATTAATGGGATTTTATCATATAAATCAATGGTAAAGACAATTAATTTTCCATAAATTAGACTTAATTAGTGGTGTCTTTGATTAATCAAGCACATATTAATCATGGCAAAGAAATAAGCATTAAAATGAGCATGAACAAAAATCAAATGCATTAATTTAATGCCATTTCCATGTTTCAACCTTTTATGTTTACCCAAACTCTGGACACCGTTTTGAAGGCATTGAATCAATGCTTTCCAATCGAACGATCCCTCATGAGTCCGGACTAAAGTTACCATGTCAATTTATATAAGAAAAATTAACCCCTATCACAATCAAGGCTAACCCAAAACACATCCATCCGTAATAGGCTTACAATAAATCATAAATAATTAGCGGTCGTGTGGTTGAGGGCTAAACATCTAATTGTTGTGGTGACCCCTCTGTTGGCAATTCCCGCCCAATTATTGACTGATCAAAAAACCTTTAACTGACGGATAATTTATTTGATAACAACTAACTGATTGTCGAAACGGATTAAATGATTTAAACAGTGGCTAAACATAGCAAAGATGTGGGCGTCGGACACACATAACATAGAGGAGAGTCGTAACAGACAGTCGTTTAATAGAAGAGATGGTCTCAAACAACACATCCAATCAATTAAAAGATACTATTTTTAACTATAAATTAAACAAAGATTTAAAATGAATTTATTTTTTTTGTCAAAAAAAATCTCGTCTTATATTTATCGGTAATTCTATAAAACGATAGCAAAGAATATACTATAAAATACTGTTTAGAATTAGAACCGAATTCTATATATTTTTTTCATGT
>JAQFZL010000910.1:0-12497 GCA_034695685.1 Galumna lanceata
GTGAAAAAATAAAAGAAGAAAAAAGTAAAAAGGTGATTTTTATCGGAAGAATGGTTTTGTTTCCCATATAATGAAGTTTTTGATTTTGAATCCCAAAACCATTCAATTATTGTTTTTCCGGCAAATTCTCGGATATTTCCGAATTAAATTCATTGTTCAGATCTTAATCTTTTAATCGCAATATTTAACGTTTGAATGAAAAATAAAATGTTTTCCGAAACTCTTTTTTTGATTCATTCACTCATTTCCTGAAGAAATAGAAATACTGGCAATAATTCTGTCATAAAATAATCAGATTTTGAATATGTTTTATATATAAGATATTAATATCAAATAAAATATAAATCTATTTTTGGAAATTTTGAGTTAGTTTTGGAGTAAATACGACATAAAAATAAGCGAATGTATGAAAAATAAGTAAATTAATTTTGAAACTCAGTTTGCGTTCAACTCTTTTTCATATAAGTTTTGATCCAAATATGAAACGAAATTAAAAATAAATTTTCATTCAATTTATTCAGACTTATCATCAAAAGCGCAATAAGAAGTTAAGCAAATAAAAGCAATTTCATCAGAAATTGGATTTTTTTATCAATTTTTTTTTTCATAGAGTGGTATAAATTTAGAAATTAATTCTCAATAAAGCGATTGTTTACTACTTGTAGAGTATATTTCGGTACAACTAATGAATCGCATAAAAACACTGAGAAAATGAAATCATAGTCAAGAGGTTTGAGTTTGACTAATGGTTGTGATCTAAATAACATTTTCTGAATAATACGGCACTTAATTAAAACCCTGAATTGAAACATAGAAGAAGAAAAACAATTTTCAGGAATCGTATCCACACATAAGGCGTTCCGATGTTTGAATCCGATCCCATCTCTCAAACATCACAAATGTCTGTTACATAACAAACAAACCGTTCAATAAATTGAGTGCACAAACACTATGAAAATATTGTTTTTGTGAACTATCTCTGAACAAATAAATAATTTAGTGAATATCAGGATAGGACTCAGGGGTAGTCATATTGTTAGTGATGTTGAGTTGAGCTTCAGTCGTGTACTGCTCTCCTCAATAATGCGTTAAAATCATAGTTAGCATACAAAACATGACTAAACCTTTGATTAATAATTCGGTGATTATTTTATTATCTTTAAATCTAATGCGAAGTTCACGACATTATTTTATTTGAGTTATCGGTAAAAATCGCCGACAATTAGTTGTATTTATTATCGATTAAAGATAAATGTTTGAGTTGATGATCTTGGTTGTCATCTCATTGCTTGTCAATGATTTCAAAGAGGGCTGAAAAAACATTTCGGAGCAGTTTTGGACACTATCTTAACATAACTGAAAACTGTCTCAAACAGAGATCTGAAAAACAAAACAATATTTTATTCTTCTCCTAATTTTGCTTAAAATAAGAAAAAGATTTTCTCAAAATATCTCTGAATCTTAAGTTATTCCGAATGTCTTTAAAAGTTTGTTGAACTAAAAAATTGTCAAAAAAGCAGATAAAGAATAGAAAATAATTCTTTGAAACAGACTTTTTTCAATTACGTAAATGTTTTCACATTTTAAAACGGGTCGTCCTATGGTTTACATGAAAAGAAAATACGAGAACTTTATTGCTTTCATTTGTGTGAATATAATGAATAAATTTGTATTCATTTTCAATTTGAAGCCATTATTCTTAATAATAACAATAATGAAAAGAATATAAAGTTTGACCAAAAACTTCATAAAACACATCAAGTTTTGTCATTTGAGAACTTAAATCAAAAATTAATTTTTTTAAAGAAAAATATCAAATTCAACATAATTGAGTCAAAGCGACAAAAAATCTATTAAATGAGTATTTATTTGAAATGAATGAGAAAATAGGTTTATAACTTCAAAATGATTTTATTTTTCATTGATTTTGTTTTTATTGCGAATGAGTTTATTATTCATTGAATTCAAGTAAATAGAGATATAAAAGTAAAATTATTTTCAATATTGTTCTCAAATACTAAGCAATTATAGCAAAAAAAATGTCAAAATATGTAGAACTTGGCATAAACGCTCTGATGAAATCCTTTATGAATAAATGATTAGTTAGAATTAGCTATTACCTAGATAATACTCATTTGTATTCCCATTTTCTAAGCAATTCAATGAAAAGATCGTTACTTTGTTTCAAATGATTTTAAATGAATTATACAAATGGTTTTAGGATTAGAAAAAAATTCTTTATTTCATTAAATAATTAAAACACTCAACAAATATAAGGATTAGGAGCACTTAAATCATCATTTTTTACCATGCACAATTATGACATTTTTATAGCAGTTTTTTATATCAATTAAATTAATGCTACGATTAATCAAAACAAAATAAAATAGTTCAGAGAGTGGCTAATCGTTTTATGGATGACTACGAAAAACAGTTGGAGACCTTCACAACAGCTTTTGGGAAACGTTCTTAACATTCAATTAAATGTTAGATATTTAGGAATTAAACAAATATTAAATAATGAGAAGAATATTTAGTTTAATGAAAAATCTGATTTGTTTTATGCTCAGAGTGTGTCTGATCTCAATTGCTATAAAAACTATTTTATTTGAATTAAATTTTTTTTGAATGAGAGCACAGATTATACTCAGAATTCAAAATAATTCTTATCTGATTTTGTCATTCAATTCAAGCATTTTCTTTCCAATGCTGTTCTCTCTCTCTCTCTCTCTCTCTCTCTCACCCCTCTCTTCTCTCTCTCAACTTGACTAATGAATTTTTATACAGTTTTTCCAATTAAATGTTTTAATTAGATATAGATTTAATGCATAACTGAATGCAATCTTGATTTAGGATTCAAAAAATATGTCATTTAAGTCTTAGTTAAGCTCAATATCGATAGCATATATCCGGATAAAGTCTTTTTTTATATAAACCTTAAGTTTTAACTATTTTTATGTTTATCTCAAATAAATGTGTTTTAAGAAACAGTGTTTTTCACAGAAAATTCTTATCTAATGAAGTCATAGAACTCTCATTAAAGTAAACTCTTATTTAATTAACTGAAGGCGTGAGTAATAAAACATTTTGTCAAATGTTTTGTGAAGTTCTCTATAATTATTAACATTTCATATATTGTTTGTTTTAAACAAATGATATCTTAAAAACCCTTTCATAACATAATTGTTTGATAATTAAATTATGTGAAAAGTTTTTATTTTTTTCACCCGAAAGAAATTTAAGACGAATAATAAATTGCAAGATTCAAATTTTATGATAAGGTTGTCAATCAAGAAATTGAATAGATTTAAGGAAATTTCATAAATTAATTTCTTTTCATTCATTCAGTGATTAATTTATAGCTAAAAATAAATCTAAAATTTACTGAAAAATATGAGAAATAAGTCATTCAATCAGTCATTAAAAAGTTAAGAAATCCTTCAAAGAATATTCGAATAATATTTTTATGACTTAAACTCAACAATATTTTACTCATTAATTCAAAAGAGGAAAAATTTATATCCAAAAATAAAACTCTTTCTTAACTTACAGTCAGAAGAATAATATTATAGAAAAACAATGAATTTCACAACACTTTTGGCTTTTAAGGTTTGGCTCTCTCTCTCTCTCTCTCTCTCTCTCTCTCTCTCTCTCTCTCGCAATTCTGAAAAATGGTTTTAATTATTGGAAAACATATGAATGAAAATGTATTCTTTAGAGAAATGGGAATTAAAAATAAAATTATAAAACAAAGAGTGAGCCTCTAATGGATAAAAAACAGAAATAAAACTATTAATCATTTGGAAAATACTGTCAAATGTTGTCTTAAGTGTTTAGAAAGCAAAACATACTTTATTTAACCCAATTTCATACCCAGAAAATAACAATTCATTGATCTTCACTAAATAATAAGAGTTTTTATTTTATGGGATTTAATTCATTAAAAATTGATTATTTTTATAACGATTATTTCAATTCATTAGGAAATACCAGAAGTCACTCTTTTTATAAACCAAAAGAGAAACCATTGAAACAATTCAATCAAATTCTTTGAAGTTCAAAACTATTTTAAACTCATTTCTAATTAAATATTAATTTATTTAATTTAAATTTAAGTAAATACCAAATAATTCATTCAAATTGGAATAACATCTCTTAGATTATTTGTATTAAAAAAAATGAGAAAATTAGATAATGTGGGTATTTTGACTATTTTTTGTTTCCCCCATATTTGCCATCTCAGCATAAAACTGATGTCTAAATAAAAGGCTTTAATTGATTAGACTTTGAAGAAGAGAATAATGAGCAAGACTATCAAATCGAGTACATTACTCTAAATACCTGTATGTTTGCAGTGAAAAGCGTCAAATAAACAAATTTTTTTTATATATTTATAGTACATTGATATGAATCGCTTGAAAACACAAACATTTGCGTAAACTTTATGTAATCTCTTCCATAAATTTCTTCATTAATCGCTTTATAAATACAGGATTTCTAGAGTTCAGCTCAAGACTAGAAGAAGAGATAATTATTTAATTAATTACTATTTTCTAAAAAATAATATTTTAAAAATATTATTAATTTGAGGAATGATTGGAACAATCACTTCATCACAAGTTATGATTTATTTGAAAAGTAATATATTTCTAAAGAAAATATCCTTTAAAAGTGCTTTTAATCATATGAAGACTGCATTCTTACACTAATTAAGAGGAAAAGAGTTGTTGTGAAGAATTGTTTCTCAAAACAATGTTTTAAAGTAGGAATAGAATAGTTACCGATATTTGAATAAATAAAAAAAATGAGTGATTATCGCATTTAGACTCAGACGTCAGGTCTTAACCGAAAATCAGGTTTAAGTGTTATTAGAGTTAAATAACACTTTTAAGTCTCAATTGAAAGAAGATTTCTCTAAAATGTTGCCGTTTTAGCATCGATTTGATAAAAAAATAATTATTTAGGTTTTTATGAATAAATAAGTACACAAACTGTCAGAAAAATGTGTGATTGGCCTCAAAACAGCCATTTTTCAAATAAACTCTTAAAGTAACTCTTTTAGTAAAAATCTTCAATTTTGTAAATTTGTTATAAAACATTTGTAGGATTTTCGTGATTGAAGTCAAACCTTTAAATTTTATATAATTTATAGTTAAACACAAATAATAGAAAAAGTATTTCTTCGCAAATGTTTGATACGAATTGCATGCAATCGAAGACCAAATTATATACAAATAGTTGTTATTTAATAACATTTTAAATAATAAAGTTTTACTATTTGTGACTCAAATGTAAAAAAAGATTTTTATAAAGACATATGAAAAACGATAAGTATATGTAAAAGTTAACATTTTATTTACTATTCAAACACATAAATACCTATTAATCTATTATTCATGAAAAGTACATTCAATATGAGTATAAAATTTAATACTATAAATGAACTAAAAATAGGTCTCATTTATCATTGACTTTATTGAAAAGATTTTCGTTTTTATTGTTTTGTTTTCTTTGAACTAAAAAGAGAGGAAAAATTCACTGAATTTTTATCGAGTAATTCATTGCTGAGAAAAACCTGATTAGACAACAATTTTTTCATTTTCTATATTAAAATAACAATAATAACAATAAAACTTTAATAATTTTTAATCTCTAAGACATATATATACAGACCGTTAGACATGTCTTAACATTTGTTACTATTTTTGTGATCAAAAATATGTTAATTTTATTATGAATTTATTCTTGTATTCAATCTTTTGAATTAATCTTTGAAAAGAAAATAGATCTGAAAAAGACATGCAATTCATTTAAAAGTCTACTTTCGGTCTAAATTTAGATAAAATTTAATAGAATTGAAAACAATTTTTAGGAGAAATTGAATTTTAAAAATAAGGACACTTTAAAACTTTCAATAATTCCCTGTAATTCAAATGTAATTACTTTTAAATTCTGGGAATTTGAAAAAATACTTCCAATAATTGATTTCAATAGATATTTGTTTATTCAATTTAAACACAATTTATTTATTATTTTGAAGAAAGAATTATAATTTAAAATACAAATATCATTGAAATTAGTTAATAGTTTCAAAGAATCATTTATTAAGATTAAAATACTCAAACAAAACAACAAAAAGTATATATTTTTTCCTTTCGATTAACAAAAACGACCCAAATCTTAGAGTCGAAAAAAAATGAAAATCAGTTTGAAATTCATTTTAGAGAAACGTTTCCAAAGGAATCGATAAACGAAAGCTATAATTACAGACCAATGAAAACATTTTCGACATTAAATTAATCACAAGTTTTGAAATCATAATAATTTATTTGAAAAAGACTTAACAAAATCAAAATCAGACCCCATATTAGCCTTAATATTAAAGAGAGTGAGTGAAGAGAGAAATAAAAAAAATGCATTTGGAGTCGAGGAGTGAACCGAATTAAAAACGAGAAAAAAAAACAGTTATAACTACTAGTGATCAGAACACCAAACCTATGATTATAACGAAGATGTTTTTCGATCGATAAAAATACATTTGGATTTGGAGAAAATGGTAATCAATTTTCTCCAAACATTAAACACAAATAAAATAATTGGACCGAAATTTCTTTACTCTCGAATAGAGAGCGAAGAAAATAAGTTTTTGTTTCTATTTTTAGCGGAAAAAAGTACTTCTAATTAGAAATTCAATGAAAAACAATTAATGTTTTTTGCTTTCAGAGGAAAACAATGAAATTAATGTCGGTTTTGGGCGAAATGTAGGCTTAAATTATAGGCTTATTGCGTGTAGTCTTTCACACCTGATGTGCACAATAATCACGAATTATAATACAATTTAAAAATATTTTGTTGTTTACTTGACTAACAAATTTTTATGAGGACAGAGGAAGGGAAGAAAAGGCCAAACACAGGTAACTTATTGTAGGGGAAATTAATTTAAAGCTCTCTCTTTATGTTTAACTTAATAACGATTTCCTATAAATAACCTAAAATTCGTTACCACTGGAAGACATAATTTAAATCAATTAGAGTGGAAATTATCAAGGTAAACGTGACCGATTTCATACAAGATTTAAGTTGCTTTATCATTTGAATAAATAAAACAGACAAGATTGTCAAGAGTGTCAAGAGTGTGTATAGTGTAAGAAGTGTCAGAAGTGCCAAAAGTGGCATGCTAACATTTGCTTGGCTTCAGGCCTTTTCCGCTTAAGTTTGTAGTGAATATCGACACACATTTATACGCAAAATATCAATGAAATGACAGAAATTTGTTTAATTAATAGCGCTTTAAAATTCAAAACACATTTTGAATATGAAATTCGGGCCAAAAATTATGACAGACTATAATCTCATGGGAAGAGTGAGTGGATCTGACTCTAAGTCTTTCAAGTTCGAGGTCAGTGTCAGAGCCAACTAATATTTACACTATTTTTCAAATCCAAATATTAATTTATATTCAAATGATTGATATTTTGGGCGAAATATAAAAATAATTCTGACACTAATGGCACACATTTTTGGTTTTTCTGTTTATTTATTTATTTAGTTTTGAGTTAAAACTCTTATTTCAATATAACTTTTCAATCAAAAGGACAACGAAATTCAGTTCTAATAAATGTGTAACACTTTTATCAATAGTTTTACTGAACTTTCGTTTTGAATACAAATTCCAGTTCTCATAACTATTGTCTGTTTTTTATTGATTTTAAATTTTGAATAAAAATAAATTTCGAGAAATAAATTGTTTTACAATTATTTGGCCCAAAGCTATAGAGAAGAGTATTTTGAATAAGAAATCGGTTCAAAATTCTCAAAGAGTGGTTCAGACGTATATTGACTCTTATTTTGCTTTTTATGATAACTCCCACATTATTTACAAGTTGTGAATAAAGTCTTTCTTACAACTAATCAAAGACTCAGATTTAATAAAAGGTTTCGCATTTAGTCTTATATTAAATTACAATTTCAACGATAAAACTATTTTCCAATTCTATTAGTTTTGTTATTTATATGGTTTACAATTGAATCTAATTTGTATTATTATATCAATAATGAGAGAGAATGAGTGAATGAATGAGTGAGTGAGTGAGAGAGAGAGAGAGGGAGAGAGAGAAACTGTATTTGAAGTAAACTATTTTAAACTTCGATTTGAAATCTAAAACTTCTCAAAAAGGATCGAAAAGTTTTAAAAGGTTTTAAAAATTTAGTGCCTCTGAAAACACGAAGAAAAGGTAAAAAATAATGAAAATTTTATTTGCGATAAAATTTAAAAAAGTGTTATCTAATGCAAGAACTAGAGGTTAAAAATAGATAATTATATACTAATTAAATGGAAGTAAGCGTTTGTTAATTTTTTTAAGTTTATTCTAAACCAATGCTTTTGAATATTTGATTCTTATTTTCTAAAATCGGAAAACCATTAAATGAAAGTTCAATCACTTACCGACACAGGTCTGGCTGTCCCAAGAAGTCAATGCTTTTTGAAGCTAAAATGTGTCAGATTAACAATAATTAGTTTTTTATCAATCGATTAATAAAATGTTTTAATAAAATTATTATAAAATTATTAAAAGAGTTTTAACCACAAATTACTAAATCATTGTTCCATAAAATATATAGTCTTTTAATAGCACTATAATTATTACCCCTTTGTTAGGGCAATACCTTTAAGCAAAATTCAGCTAAATTTACCTTGATGCTTGAACATTGAACTTACTTTTAATATTGAAATATAAATAAATGTGTTTTTAAAATGTAATAAAAAAATTAAAGGAATTGTAAATTGAAATGTGATAGGTGTCTTGGTCAATTTAGCTTAATTTCAGATATAATCAATTAATATGAACTGATTAACAAATTTTTTCAATAAAATATTTGTTAGTATTTTAACATTAGAAGTAATTGAAGGCAATTTGAGACAACATTGAGGGCATAATTTGGTTAATTCCTCTAAATTACTTGATTGCAATGCAATGGCAATGAATGCCAGTGATAGCAATGCAATGGCAATGTATGTCTCAATTAAATGAGTACCTGAGAACTTTTGAATCATGAATTTAAATTATACTAGACCATTGAATATTAAGTATTTTTATCAATGATTTTATGATCAAGTTTATATTCTGAATAATAATTAGCAAGATTGTTATCTTTTTATCAATTTATGGCTAATTCTTGGAAAAATTTGATCAGGATTAATATTGAACGAGGAAATGATTATTTTATTTATTAATTATCAGGAAATTTCATTCAAAACAGTTTCTTATTTAAAATTCAAATGCATTCCAGGAATGAAACAAAAATCTGAACTAAAATTAATAGCAATAAAAGCGATTTAGAAATAAAAACTAAACTGATTTTGATTTACTCAATGAAAATATGTATTGGAATCAGACTATAATATTATAACAATTAATTAATTCTAAGATATTCTTGTTTTCGATTATTATAAATACTTATTAATTCAGTTTTTCGCGCCCAGAGATAGTCAAAGGTGGGAGAGGTCTACACAACAGTTTCGTTAGGCTTTCCTAATGAATGCATCAATTGATTTATGTTTGAACTTTCGTTCGCATAATAATAATTTCGGTACTCTTAATTGGGACAAATCATGCGGTTCTACTGACTGGCCCTCTGGCCATCTCTGCCAACAATTGTTGCAAATCCACTGAAAATATTATTTGATTTTTACGAATGAAAATCTCAGATAACAATCTTTATTAATAATAATGTATTCGATGTTACAGTTATTTTTGTTTACAATTATTTCTTAGAGCACAGGTAGAGCACAGGTAGAGCACAGGTACCTATAGGTTTATGCCCAACCCCTCTCCATAGAGCACGGGTTAGTGTTACACAAATAGTAAAAAATAAAATAATTATTCATTAAATTTAAAGACAAATTTCTATTCACTTATTAATTGAGTGAAGAAATTATTAATTGTAAGAAAAATAAAGAAATAAAACCAGAGATCATATATTAGATTAAGTTCTTTACTAATTTATTAAACAATATTAAAATCCGGAAAGAGTTTCTGTTCACTGAAAACAATAGCACTGATAGGAAGGCCGGAGCTATTCCTAATGTAATTAACTGAATAATTAAAACAATAACTGATCAACAAATAAAAAGGGGATAAAGTGTTGAAAATTCGTGAATATTTAGTAATTTTATAAAAAAAAGTATCAAATGAATTACCCGGAATATAATATAATATTTTGAGTAATTTTGACAATTTATAGTAAGCGGATATACCTGTCCTCTAATATCAGTAGATTATATCGACTGTTAAATCAGCTGAAATAATCTGAAAACACTTGAAATTAATTCAAGATTTCAAGAAAAATATGACGGACTGTAATAACAAACTGTTTTCCACAAAAACTATGTTATTATACCATTTCATTTGAATTAATAGTTTATATGGAAATCTTTTTTTGGGACAGGTACAGTTTAATATCAGTATATCATGAGGTAAAGCATGAGGTATAGTATGAGCTCTAATGCTTGCAATGACCACCCAATATGTGAATGAGAGTTCGGCCTCTAATGTATTTGCAGTCAATATTTTGCAAAACAATTTTCTTATTATGCAATTCATTTAATCTTTGCTTAAAATATAAAGAACTAAAACAACTTTTCTCTTATCTAAATCGGCTTCCCTTCAATGGCAGTGCTTTCAGGCTCTCCCATCTCTTCCTAGTCTTCTTCGTATAATAAAATGTTTGGGGCAGTTGTGACCCAAATCTATACAAAACTTTATAAAATGTATCGCATTTGGGGAGAGGGAGAGAGAGAGAGGGAGAGAAAGAGGGAGAGAGAGAGAGAGAGAGAGAGAGAGAGAGAGAGAATCTCTCTTTTAATGACATAGGATTCGGTCGAATATTAAAGAGAAGAAATTATATTCAATTACTGAAAGAAAGAAAATTATGATTTAGTTTTGCTTTTTTTTATAGCGAACTTAGACTTGAATTTGTTTTTGTTTTAAACAAAAATATAATTATAGATTTGAATTCAAAAGTGAATTATACAGAATAGAGGGTAGTTTTTGATAGTTTTGTTCTTCACGTTTGTCACTAATTTTTAGATGAACTTAAGAATATTGAGATTAGATTTACTCCGAAAAAAGCAAATTTAAATTTGAAATATTAATTAATTTCCGGATTTTTATTAAGATTAGTTTAGTGTTATTCAATAAATATTATTAATAGCGCTATAAACTAAGTAGGGTCAATTGAGTGGGGTAAGTTCCGTTAAGAAATTAATAACTTAAAACTTTGATTATAGTGTTATTCAAATGGTTTTAAGCACTATAACCATCGTTACAACCATTTCATATGACATTTTAAGAATCTGTCAAATGGTATTTACATATAAATATCGTCAAATTCTCAACAAATTTGCATAATTGATATGAACGATGAAATGGTATCTTCAAACCAAACAATTATTAAACTACTTTTCAATGACAAACATTTCAATTCAGGCATTTTTTCAAACAAATACACGTTATTTAAATCAGAAATCCTTTGAGATCTACAAATTTTATTACTAAACTAATGGTTAATATAGTTTTTTAACCATTTATTCATTTAAGTATTGAAATGGATTTTAAAAATGTAAAATTCAATAAATTATTTCTAATTATTTTCAACATTAAAAACATTAGTATCGGAAAGGATTCACAATATCTTTTCATTAATCAAATGATAGTTAGAGAGACGAAGCGTTAATTTGGTTAATGTGAGAAATAACTGAGAAAATTGTTAATGTACCCAGGGTGCTTTTATAACATTTAGCTAAACCCACCCATGAATTAAATCCTTTATTTAGTCTTTATTTAAAAATTTGCTTAAATTTTAGCAAAATCTCTATAAAAATAAGTTGATATCCTTTTATTAAAGGCTTTTGAGCTCAAAAATAATCAATAATTTGAAACATATAATATTAATAACAATTATAGGAATAATAATCTTCACAGTTATCACTAAATTGTTTGTAATTTTTATAAGTTAATGTTGTCTTGGATTTTGTTTAATTGTGTAACAGTTGTAAAATAATAAACAAAAAGAATTCTTTAATTTAAAATAACAAGAAATTAGTATTGATATGAAAGTGATATTTATTCACGAATTGATGTGAATTATAAAAATTAGTTGAAATAAGTTTAAAATAACAGTACATTTAACGAGTGTTTCCTAAAAACTGAAACCTTTGGAAACAAATATTAGATTTAAAAGAATAACAGAAAAAAATGATTACTCAGTCTTTTAGTCTCTCAATAAAAATTTGTTTAATTAAGGAAAATCTCAAACTTTTGAGCTAAAAACCGAGCCGTGAGATCCCACTCCCAAAAAACAAAGTTTAGACTCAAAATTACAATTTTCGGGTGCTATTCATATGACAACATCCCAGTGCGATATAACACACAGAACACACCAGTGCTCGCGAGAGAGAGAGAGAGAGAGAGAGAGAGAGAGAGAGAGAGAGAGAG